>JAPDSC010038364.1:166011-182771 GCA_026290005.1 Latrodectus geometricus
ACACACACACACACACACACACACACACACACACACACACACACACACATATATAAAGTCGTAAGTGAAATAATTAAAACTCAATGAATTTAAAAAGAAAACATTAGTTATTCCATGGACTGATATTGTTACTTGACCAAATAATGATGACCATCTTATAGCACGGAATACTATAACGAGGTTTCGTTGGAATTATATAGCATAACAATGCAAATACATCCCGTCCCGTGTTCTAATTCTGAAGAGGTGACAAAAAATGGGCAATTTCATTATTTCGAGTTTTATGGTATAAAAAACACACACACACAAAGTTAATTATTTTAAATCCTTTGATTCGATAAACGCAGCGAATTATGGATGAACAATGTGAGATGCATTCATTTCGAATAACTGGATGATGTGAATGAGTAAAATAAAAAGGTTTTTTTCGTTTCTGAACTCACTCATGATCATATAAGCTTCATATTATATCTCTGCTTTAAATGCCATTTGCTCTACGTCACTCGGAACAATAAAATATTTTAAACGAGATCATTATAATGAAATTATTTGTTAAAGAAACATGAAAAAGTGAGATGAATAAATAATGTTCTCTACTAGAATTTAACATTTCAAAATTTTGATCTAGGCCAAGTTACAGGAAAACACAATTGTGTGAACTGTGTACATTTATTTTGGAATAAATAAAGTGTTCTTTACAATCTTTCTGAAAATTCTTTACAATATCACATTATGTTAAGGTTTCTTTTATAATACTTTTTCTTGATACTTTCATAATGATCTATCTCGAATAAACTAATGATAAAATGCTTGTTGAACGAAGAATATTCCACTAATTTCTTTTCTCTTATTTTATAACAAATCTTTAAGAGATATTATTTAGTTTTGGACGTTTCTCCAATACCGTGAGAAAATATTTTAAGCCCAAACATGTGGGTAAAAGCTGACCGGATGTTCGGTCACCCCTGACCGGGTGTTCGGCTTTTTCACAGGCATTCCCCAGCTCAATAGGTGATTAAGCATCCATCAATATCTGGTCATTCCACTATTCACATGCTCCTGGAATTCCTCTCACGACCTATACGGCGAGAGAGAGAGAAGTTGCAGCCCGGAAAAACTTCTCTTAATTTAATATCCCCCCCTGTTCAAGGGAAGGGTGAAGCAGTGGAAGAATAATCATTATATTTTAGCTGATTAATTAAATGATTTACTTTTTTTTTATAAATTTTAGATTATTGCAAATATTGTATATTTAATTTAATTCATTACTACATTCCTGTAAATTTTTAAATGAAACTTGGATTTCTAATATATCAATTTATTAACTTTAAAATTAAATTACTGGTTTTATCGAAAATATTTATATATGTAGTTCAATATTCAATGTTAATAAATTAATCTAAGAATTCACTGTTATTGTTAGAAATGTTGGTTTTAATACGGAAGCTCGTTTGGATAAAATGATTTAGAAATATCACTAAAATTTAAATTATTGAAAAAAAAAATCCTTACTATATCAAAAGGATATTAAAAATTAAAACTGTTTGAAAATAATGAAAAAATTAATTAACAAGTGTACTAGAAAAATTTGAACCTTGTGGATTTCCGCAAGTTTGAGTAAAAATATTTTCCCCATTATAAATATAGTTATTATAAGTACAAAGTTTGACCAAATTGTTCCAGTAATCAAAACTAATACCCAATAAGTAATTGTAATCTTAAGAATAAAAATACCGAACATCATTCAATTTGATAATAGGATTATTTGTAAAAGGATCTTTGAAATCAAAGAAACTAATATTATAAAAAAAATTATTTGACAGAAAGTCCAAAACCCGTCTATTATTATCAATTATCCAAGTAGCTTTAGATTTAACAATGTGCTCCAGAATTATTTTAAGAAATTTGGAAAAAATTAAACCTGGTTTATTCATATAGGAATTAATGCCGCAAATAATAAATCAAAATTTAATAGGAAACTTATGAAATTTATAACTGTTAAATAATAAAATTGTCCTCTTTCTTGTCTTTGTCCTTTCTTTGTGTGTGAATGGTTGCCTACCCTATTAACGGGTACCTATAGCAAGTGTGTACTGAGGAAGTCGGACTCCACACCAAATATGGTTCAGTTGGAAAAGTGGAGCAGTGCACCCTATATTGCCGGCCTGGCTGGCGCATGACAACAACAATAAAATTGTAATTTCTAATTATATTTAGAAGTTTATAAAAACTCAAAATTTTATTATTTATGATGTTGGAAGTAAAACTCAAAAGTTTGTAGGTGTTAGAGTTTAAAGTTTCTTTATCAATTAAATCTAAATAAAAATTTTTACAAAAAAATGCGTACTTATTAGAAGCTTTATCAACGGGCGTAATAATTAAGTTGACTTTCAGAATTTTAATAGCAGGTTTCAATGGGCTAAATTTAATACCAGGAAATGTTAAATTATTATTAAAAATATAATTTTTAATTTTATAGTACAGTTTAGTCTTCCAAATTGTAAAAAATTCAACTGATGTTTCATAATTTGAAATTTTAAAGATAAAGGATTCAATATTTTGCAGAATAACTTTAAATATTTTTGACCTATTTATTTGAAAAACTGGTCTGTATTTAGTACCTTTATTTAAAATTTCTTTAAGATTATGATCGTTGATGATATACAGGCATTAAAGTTCTTACTTAAAGTGAAAACACCTATTTTCACTTTAATTATACTTTAATTTTTAATCTAAATTAGAAATTATATGAATTACTTTAACTTCTTAAGTTAACTCTTGTATATTTCTCATTGTGTATTGCTTTGCCTACTGTTCATTTATTTCAATTTTGATATAGTTGCATTTTCTTCTTATACAGACACTCTTCCGGGGAACAGCACGAATATTTTTAGACTTTTATCAAGCGTGCTTGTCAGAAAAGAGTGTCCTATTTGCATAGTTGACCATCTCATTCCTCATGAAGACGTGGTCCCTATGCCTTTTCCCTATTTATATTTGTATTAGAGTGCTTTCCTTGATTTTTTCTTATTAGTAGTAAATTGTTTAAGTTTCTTCTTTGATTTATTGATCTTGATGTTCAAATTACATCTTATTATGCATATATATACACACACATATTTATATATATTATCCAGACACATTTTATTCTAATAATACAGAACCTAAGTCACCTGCATTAATTAACCTAAAAATTTTAAGAATTCCTTGCTCTAAACTGGTATTATACATTCTGTTTTATTATACAAGCACTCAAAAGTTGGAACTGCACTTACAGTAAAATTAATAATAATAATAATGTATATATATATATTGCTATGCTATAATCTCACAATTATGTAATCAGATTGCTTCTTTTATATAATCAAAAATTCTATAAACTGGAAATCTTTTATTTTATAAACCCTTCCTTGTCATGTAAAATAATATGTAAGCAATCTGAAAACTTTGTAACCATTTGAAACTGTATTAATCTTATATATATTCAGGCCCTGTCTGTTGCTTGCATTGAATTTAAATAAATAAAAGCTTATAAATGAACGTGTGTTCAAATCCAGTTTGGTTGTGAAGTGGCCGTTGAGCGACAAATATCTGTGCAAGGGTGTTTTTTTTTTGTCAATAAATGTATAATTTTCAAAGTTATTTTTAATTTTTACAATGCAGAAAAATAATTATGTCCGATTTCATTACATTAATTTGGAATGATTTCATTCGAGTTAAAATATCCGTTTATTACATAATGTGAACTAACTAGTTAAAATGAATTATCAAGAAACTTTTTATGGGTTCTAAAAAAAGGGGTTAAAACATTTTATACATTGATCTTTTAACTTTCGAAAAAAGAATTTTTCAACATAAAGTGCTAATATAAGGCAGCAAAATAATTTCCGAAACCGCTTAGATTATTAATTACGAAACTGCTCACATAAAAATTATTTCCGAAATGTATTAAAGAATGAGACATGTGAAATACTTACACACATCCATTTATTTTATTCAAGATGAAACTTTTTGTAGGTTATAGATGATTCCTATTTATTATTAAAAATATTAGTTTTAAGGATTTCTAAAGAAAATTTTTCATTTTTTTAAATTATATTCTGACATGTATCATTATAGTTAAAATAAGATCAAAATCCCACATTTTTTGCTTTTGCTTTTTTTAATTTTACAGATTTGAAATTTGATGTTTATGGCAAATTTAAGTCTTTTTCTCGTATTCTTAGAATTAAATTTTTTTCTGTATGGCTTGGAGGTGCAATGGCTTGATTTAGACATTAGTCTTCAGCCATTTCAGAAAAACTATACTTCATACCAATGTGTTCAATAACCCCTGATGAAGCTGCCCATGTTGGTACTTCATTTATACAATTTAAATTGATTCCTTTTTATTCATTTAAATTGATTCATCTTGTAAATTTCACTTTTTGTACTGGTTATGTGTTCTATCTTTTTGCTACATTTAAATAATCTTACGTAATTGCCTTATTGTATTTATATTTGTTCCAAACATTAAACAATCTTTGAACATTTATATATATTTGTATAAAAATCAACTTACTCGAATTAAAGAAAATTATTACAGATTTATTACCATGGGAATTTTATTTCTGATTGCAGAAAAAATAGGAAATTGTGAATCTTTTTACATCTACTATTTTCACTTGAGAAAACTTTTCTATATAAAAGTACTTATAAACTTGGTAAATAATATTTTAAATAATATTTCAAGAAAATAGTGAAGTTAGCGTTTAAATTCTTTGTCTTCTTACAGAAAAATTTAGCAGCCGCTAATTTTTTCTGTAAGAAAAATTCCCTAAATTATTTTTCCTAATAATTAATGGTAATAAATTTTAAATTTTGCTACATTTAATAATTTTCATTTGTAAATATATTTTTACTTAGAAGTTTATTAACTTAATAGAAGTTGATTTCAATATTTCACGAAACTGATGAAACAGTTAAACGGATCGATAATCTTAAATGCCATCTTTTCTTCACAAAAAAATCAATATATTCTGGCAGCCCTAAATTTACTCTTCCAAAAGAAAAAACGTTAAACATGCTTCTAGGTTCCTAAAATATTGCGCAGCAGTGGTATATCAGTTGTTAGGCGTAATCAATGCGAGGAATAAATACTGTCCATAAGTATTAAAAACCAAATAATTCCGCAATCAAAAGTACATTGCTGCAACTTGTTGCTGCAAGTTCTGAGAATTCTGATTTATCTTTAGCTGTCAATGGCGAAATTTTTTATCATTGTTGATTTTGGTTGGTCAATACAGATCACGTGAATATAAATTATCGATCTTCCCTCCGCACTCGTTGCCATAGGTAACGCATTTGTTACCACAGATTTATTCACTTGTGAGTATTCTAAAAATATCATTTTTTTGCTATGCATCAGTTGGAAAATAATGTTAAAATAATAGAAATTAAGGAAAAGTAAAATTTCCTAAATAAAGGGATTTAAAAGGAATTTTTTTATGTTTGTGTGTGTCATTATATAAATTAGATTAAATATTTAATACATTTATAACAGTGATACTGAGATATGATATGAAGATGATGAGATGTCAGAACATTTAAGAACTATTTTAACAATTTTGGGGAAACAAATTTTGATTTTCATATTGTATCCCTGGGATCAATATCATATTAGTGGTTTACTAGCTATAGTATATGGAACCATATTAAATATTGAGCACATGAAAATGTTTCGTCTATTTGTTCTGCAAGAGAATAAAACATTAAATTCCAAGAAATATTGGTTTTTATTATTGTTTAATTTATTGTTTTTGTTGTCTATTGTGTTACAAAACCACTCTCAATTGAATTAAAATCACTATATTCCACAAGTACTAATTAAACTGAGACCTCAATAAAGTGACAAAAGTTGATACCTGTGTTTTTTAATATAATATTATCTAAAATTTTCCATTATAATACTAAAGGGAAGTTAAGGAATTTTCAATGAGCTCCAGTCTTTTCAGAAAAACGGATTTCAAATGGGTTAAATATCGAACGCAGTGTTCGATATTTAAGACTGACTTTTGGACCCAATATTTTTTCTTTTGCTTGTATTAAGTATAAACATTGCACCTCCTGTTGTCACATTTATTCAACACGAAAACCATAAACTGTTTCATAATTCTCAGGAATAGGCAAGTGGTGAAATGATGGATTTGACTCAATCTCTTAATATCACTCTAATAGATTTCTACAACTTTTCACACGTGGTCGGTATGCTAGTCCTTAAATAGAGCACGTGATTTTGAATCCCACCTCGGGTATGGATGTTGGTAGTGGTTCGAATCCACATTAAACTGTAAATCCAGGTCTAATTAGCCCTTATGTGTAAAAATATGACGGTTGAGTGACAAATAAACAAGTCAAGAAATAATGAAAATAGAAGCTTAAGTAAAAAGAAATAATGTTGATAGACATCACAAAAGAAACGTAATCACCAAACACTAATTATATATAGTGATATTTTATTTAAGTGACCATATAGAAATTGAAATTCGAATCAGTGTCAACAATATCTCAATTATTAATGAATGTACAAACTTATATAAACGTGGTTCTCAAAAATTCATTATTATTCACGCTTTTGAATGAAATGCAGGTTGGTGGGATATGGACTCGTTTACAAGAGCATGTGTTCTCTTTAAATATATTACAATATTCCACAATTTTGTTGTTGCTTTGTTTTTGATGTTAAAATTATTTTCTCGTGGTTGTTCTTTTATTCAACATTTTTAAAAAATGTTCAATATAAGAACAATCACGTTTTTCCTATCAAATATTTTACAATGTAAGGCAATTATTCTCTCTACTTATTCTCAGCAACGTGATCATATCATAACTTTAAATGATTCGAAATCACAACCAGAAATGAATTTTATATCTATTTTTTGAAATTGGAATCTGTTTTAAAACAAACAATAGGCGGACTATAAAATTCTTCCACGTTGTTTTTAGACGAGCAAGAAAACAACATCATTGATCTAAGATTTCCACAGTATCTTTTGAATATTATTTTAAGATAATTTTTTTTAGTTTCTGGATGTTGTAATTTCCCACTTTAAGAAAGTTACTAAAAAAATAAAGTAATTATGAGTTCATTAAACATTTTAATTATATCGGAGAATGATTTCATTTCTAAAAGTTTTTACGAAAAAAAATGAGTTTTTGGTAAAAACTTTTAGATAAAAAAATTTTTATTAGAACTTTTAAATACTAAAAAATGAAAAAATTGGTTGCTTTCGGAGCAAAGATGACATGCACACCCAAAATCATTTTCCTGGCTCCCCATTGCTTAGTGAACAGTCTAAGGATCTAAAGGTGTTATTAGGCATTTTAATTTCATCCATGAAAGTTGCCTTCCAGGAAGACCTTTCATAGATAGTGTGCCTATTCATCGTCTCAAGAGAAAAAAACTGGAAAACTCCCAAGCACACCCATTCCAAAAAACTTTGATGTAGAATACAGAAGCTCAACAATCACTATGCCACAGTGAGGTCAGGTACAGCTTTGCTTACCACAGTTCACTCTCAGAAGGTCGTGATGACCTGGTTGGCTGGGGCGTTCGTCCTCGTTGTAGGAAGGTAGTCAGTTCAAATCTCCACCCAACCAAAGATCCGTCTTGTACGCTAATGTGGCTGGGGCACGTTAAATATGTCCTAGTAGCAATGTCCTTTGAGTTAAATAATACTTCTGCGAGTGGCACGCCAATTATTAGAGATCTTCTGTTTAGTCCCTGCTTCTAAATTATGAACACTCTCTACCGGCTGCTTCTGTCTAATTGGTAGAGCTAACTCAGGTCTTGATAGATGGAGGCATGCTGGTGCAACAATTAATTATCATTAATTTACCATTAGCTGATAGAGACATTCCTGACAAATTCAACTGTTTCCAACGATTTTGGCCCTTAAATGTAGGAAAATTGGGACAATTGTTCCACAGTTTTATTTTAGAGTTTCTTTTTATAATTTGATGAAGTTCACATTCCCATATAAACCTGATTCAAATTACATCATGGCACAAATCCCATTTAGAAATTTAACTTTAATCTGAATTTTTTGTATTAAATTCAGTAGTAAAGCACAATTTTAGAAATTTTTTCTAACAAAGGAATGATCCAGATAAAGAATTTCATCATAGGTTCTATGCAAAATATTTATTCACAGTCGAATATTCCTTATTAAGGCTAATCTGGGAGTTGAAAGAAATTTGTGTCACCTTAGATATGTGTCAATCAAATCACTCTAAATTATGAAACAATTTATTGAATTAATGATTTCATGTAAGCACCAATTTTCAGTCAGAAAAAAGTAATCCATTCAAACAAATTCTTTATCCCTTACCCATACGGTTATAGTGATTATCCTTTCACTGAACCATTCTCTTGATCAAGCCCTCAAAAAAGAATTCAGTAGAGTTACACTTTTTCACGCTTCACTTTACGAAAGTCCCTAAGTTTAGTGCGGATGGTGCGAAATCAAAAGCTTGGCTATAGGTCAAAATTATGAGAATGTCTTTAGTAGATTCTGTCAAATCATCTCAAATCGAATTCAACTGCTATTCAATGTTACCCAGCAATTTTAAAGATCATTATTATTTTGAGAAAAATATATCAGAATATCTGTTAGATATATCTAATTTTAAAATGTTCAAGAAATAGGAGAGTATTTAGTAGTATAAAATTTTGTTCTAAGAAGGTATTCTGTAAGAATTTATAATTTGGAAAAGATACATTCTGAGATAATTTTTTTAAGCATTTTTCACTATTTATTCTGTAACCATTAAAAATGTAGTATTTCTTATAGAAAACAACCACAAATAAATTGTTTTCTATGAAAATAAGAATGTATTATTTCTCTGTTATGCATTTTTGTGATTGTCTATTAAATTGCTGAAAATAATTTCACTTCAAAAAAGTAAAATTACAGTTTACATATATTAAACATAAATTTATAAATTAATTTTGTAGATTCATCACTAATAGAGATTATAGTGAGAATCCGTAAACTCATTAAAGAATTTGCTTTCACAACAACAGTAAATTTATTATTTGATGAATATATTTAAGCCAAGTATATGTGGGCTTACATTCTTTACAATTTTTAAAAATTTGTCAATATTGTCTGTTAAGAGAAATAATTTAGAAACAAACAAAATTACATATTTTTTTAATTTTATTTAGCATGAAACACATTTTAGACTTCTATTTTTAAAAAAAGGCAAATCCCCTATTATTGTAATTCAAACACTAAAGAAAAAAGGTAATAAAAATACTCAATTTTCTAAAATTAGTAGAATACAATACCCAGTTGCTGTGGTAGTTGAAGATATACTCTTCTAGAAAAAGCAAATTTTAGCAATGAAAACTACATGTTTTACAGAAAATAATGTAATGTTTAATAGATATATACATAAAGTATGCAATAAAAATTATATATTTTTAACAGCAAAAAGCTATATTTGTATATAAAAAAAGATGAAAGCTATTTTTGTAGATGTTTTTTTGCAGTTTTAAAACAAAATTCTCAAGAAATCATAATCTTATTTTGATGAGACAGATAATGAAGTTTTACAGTTATTAATCTTACAGTTATTAAGAAACTCCATAATCATAATACAGTTTTAAGTTTCGAATTAATCAAAATTTGATTTTATGTTAATGTAAATATAAAAGTCTTTCGTTTTGAATAAAATCATATTTTTATAAAGTTACTTATGTAAAAAATTCAAAATGATTGTGAACACTGAAACAACCCGCATTAATATTTCACAAAATATGTGTTTCAGATTATATTATGGGTACTGTAAAATATTTATTGACTAATGAATGAGTCAAAAACTAAAATTTACTCTTTGCTGATGTGTCATTGTTGTAAAAATATGCAAATTTGACAAGAAACGATTCCGTGGTGGCATGGTTGTGATCAGGGGGTGATGGGTTCTATTTCTCTACCAGTGAAATATCCGCCTTGTTCACTAATTAAATCTGGGCTTTAAAAGTTAATTTGTGGTTCTTTCACTGGCGTTACATAGAGAGGAATGAGTTAGTTCTGATGTCAACATTGTCACTTGAGCCTGGCTTTAAATTACGAGCTAATTAGCCGTGTTTCACGGCTTTTCAGAAATAGCAGAGAATACTTGGTAGGGAATCACAGATGTATAGCAGATAAACACAGTATATAGAATTATTTTGAAATGTATTCCTGCATTAAATTTGATGTGGAATAAAAAGAGTTGCTTTTTACAATGGAAGCAAAATAAATTTCATTTGAAAACCCTCTGTTAATAACACTATACCAACATTATCTATGTTTATTTAATAATATAGTTCCTATTATAGCCATATGTATACAGAAGATGAAAATTGGTGGGCACATAACATTTCTAAAATCATATATCCTTATATTTTCACTTGCTTTAAGTACAGAATCTCGGAATCAGTGTGCAGAAGAATAAATGAAACAACTTGTGCATAAGAAATGGTATTCATAACTTTTCTTATTTAACAAATACAAATATTAGAAACAATCAGAGAAATGAGTAAAATGTAGAATCTTCTCCAAGAAAAATGAATATAATTATAAAAAAATAAGGTGCAATTATATAAATATAATTGTCCTTATGCTAATATTTTTTTGTATAATATAATAAAACTTATGCTACAAATATGTATAAATTTATTAAGAAATTCAGGGTAGGACAGTTTTAAATGATGTAATATTTATAATCACGTGTATTAATAAGTGTTTTTGGAATGGATAATTAGAAAAGTTAACATTAATTAATTAAACTAATCGTAGTGTAAATAAACGTACTTCTGTACAACTTCTTTTTAATCATCATGTGGTAGTTAATAACATAGTCAAGAATTAAATGAACAGAATTAACTGCTCAAAAAATTTCTGTTTCTGTTGTATTTTTTCTGTTCTGTAAAAATTTCTGTTTGACCAGAAGAATTTTTTCCAAATTTGCTGTAAAAACAAAAGTGACACTTTCACACTATCACGATTACATGTATTAGAAGATGAAAAATATTTGAAAGAAAATTTCATATTTAATGTGAATTAAATGAATTGAAGTTAATGAAAAATATTTTCTTCTTCTATAAGTCATTTAATAACTTTGAATTTTCCAGTCATTTATTTACTTCAATAAAATAATGTTCAATAAATTTTTCAAAAATTTAATATGCAATTCATAGATAAGAAGAATAAATCATCCGAATGATAAAGTAAGAATAAGTAAATTCTAAATTTAAGACCGAATTGAAGTTTTAAATATATGAAGTGAATATAAAAGGAACTGAAGACAGACCCATGATTTATTGTTCTAAAAAAATGTTTCTTTTCAAGAATTTTCTTGTTTTTTGTATGCATGTTTATCATTAAATATAAATAAACGTTAAATTTATTCATTGCATTTTTGTTTGTGAATAATTAAATTATTTTGCTTAAATATTCAAAATTGTATTTTAATTTATAAATTTAATCAATTTTTTGTTAAGGATCGTTTTTATTAAAAATTAACTGGCTTATTTATATACCATTATATAAATGTTCTTTATTCGTAAGTTTTTAAGAAATAGATTTAGTGAATAATCCAGCTGTTGTAGCACCCTTCTCTCTAATGCCTTACAAAAGAAAAGAATTTTAATCAGAAAGAAAAGAGTCCTTAATTTGATATTGGCTATTAGACAGAGTGTAAATTCCAGCTACAGCAAGAAATGAAAATTTATGCCGCACAGCTAATCAATATAAATTTTTCACTTAAATTAAAAAAAAAAAATCAGGCCCTTAGATGTACCATTTGCTTTAAATATTTTATATAGTTACAAGGAAAAAGATACCACGTCAGTTGCTTTCGGGGTATGTACAAGTATTATGGAGTCGTCGAAAGCCAAACATTTGTTGCACATATGTTTATTTTTTCCTCAATACATATTCAACTAGATAGTAATCTAAGTAATTTTGGCTTCCGACGACGTCATTCCACATTTCACTGCTCCCCACGTTCCTTCTGTAGTATTAGTGTGGGCACCTATGTCGGGGTCCTTGAAATTTAGACTATGATTCACCTTCAGATGCATGAAGCCTTTATTAAAGAGACAATAGTAGCTCTTACAGCAATCTGAAATTATTGTTGAACCCGGAAGATCATTAATTACACTCAACAAAGTATCAGACGTTCTATCATCTACGACTTTCATAAAACAGTTACCCTTCTCGCATTCGTTTATCCGACATTTACCTTGCACACGTTTACACCGATGAAATTTACGCTTACCAAATTTACTTTTATCTATCTCAACAATCATACCGTTTCCGCTAGTTTCATGCTACTTTCTATCATCTTTTCCATACAAACCTCAAAAAAAAAAAAAAAAAAATCACACACAGTCTTAGAAGAACATTTACTCTTTTTCATATTAAACTCAGTCCTACTCTCACTTACCCACATATAAACCTGAACTAAGATCTTATGCATCGTTATTCGACTCAATTAAAAAAAAAGAATCCTTTCTCACACTCCTATTAACATCGTGTGTTTCTCCTTTCCTATTAGAATTACACCTCCATTCATAACTTTCACTTATATCGTTCCTTTTAACCAGTTTCATATCTTTACCACATTTACAGCATTCATATCTATTCACAATCAAACCCGCTTTCATACAAAATTCCAATGTCTTTTTCCTTTCATCCAATCCCTACAAATACCTTAAATTAACATTTTCATCATACCACATAACATCATTCTTTCCATACATTCTCGCACTTACCTCATACATTCCCTATGTAGCAGCCAACACAAAAATATCACAAAAAAAAACACGGGAGCTAAAAATAAATCACCGCAACATTCAAGGTAGTCAAACTAAAATTAAATGTGGTTGTTACATTATTCAGTCTATTATGGCTGCCGAAATCCCTTATCGCGATTGGTCGGAGGCGGGTTACCAGTAAAAAAAATATTGCCAAATGTGAAAAAACCACGCCAAGGGTGACCGTATAGTAAATCTGATCCAATATTTTTTCATGTTATCATTTAAAGATAAAAATAATTAATTGATATTTTAAAGAATGTACACAAACCACGTTACAAAGTGATTTTAAATTGATATTAAATTATTTATATAAATTATAATGATAAATAAATTATTTATTAACTAACTAACAATTATAATACTAATCTTTAAAAATTCCTTTTCTTAAAATCTTATTTATTTACATCGTTATATCTATCATTAAATTCTTATACTTTAATTATCTAACTAACTTCTCAAGCCTCGCCCCTTTAAAGCACAATCTCATTTATGCCAATCAGATAATAGCTATAGTTCACCAGTCAACATCAGCTAGCCAATGAAGGTTGAGAATCATCTGATCCTGAAGATTTAATTTTTCTCTACATATGTGAAAGTTTGAAGAGAAGAGTAGTACTTCAAATGTTGACCACGTTACATATCGTGATTAAAAATTATGGGGTGATTAGTAATATTAAGAAAATTTTAGTCGACAGAATCTGGTAAAAAAGCATAAATCAAGAATTATTGGGGCCATAATTGTCTAGTCATTAATGCTGTCGTTATCGTTAAATGGCGATAGCGGGCTCCATACCTTAGTCATCCGAAGAACTGAAATGTGTTGAGAAGGCCTATCCACGTTAAACGTTCCATAGGATTCTCTTTCCATCAGCTGGTGTACATGCAACTTCGGTGATGATTTACCATTTAACCATGGTTCAGAATCCCGATGTAGTTGACTATGTTTATCAGATTTTCAGTCGGTGGAAATAAGCAACGTATTGCAAACACTAAAAGCATAATAACTTTTTTCAAGAATTCTCTGGTTATTAAAAATTAGGTTGAAAATTTTTGTTACTATTATTGAAGCTGATAATTGTGTTCACCAGTTTTGCAATTTGCTTTATTTTGTAGAAAAGAAATTGTTCATACTTAAAATCTAAAGCTGTCAGTTTTAGAAAAAATGGCTTCTAAAGGTTTCGAAAGTACGAAGGGGGAAATATTTTGAATAATAGTCTTAGGAGACAATAATAGCTTTCAAATTTAATCCTAATCTTTGAAAGGATTGATTAGCCGAATAAAATAAATTCATTTTAATCTTATGAGTTCTTTATATATTGTATACATTTCTCATATTGCTTATGCTTTACATATTGTTTCATACGAATATATCACAAGTTTTAGACTATGCTATGTCATACTTTTTATTGGCAATTTATTTTACCAATGTAAACTGGCAGACTGCTTATTCATTTCTTGATAATTCAAAGCATTGTTCGACTTTTATTCTAACGAAATCCAATTTATTTACAGTTTTGAAATATTCTTATCGTTGTAGAATTTATAGAAACTTCTTAAGATCACTTTTTAAGCTCACCATGATCTAGAAGTAGAAACGTGATTTGCAAGGTAAAGTGGTCCTTGTTTGATTCTAGTCACTGTTGAACAACGAGAGATTGAAGTTGCATTTATACTTTCTATGTGAAAATTTTTTGGAGTGAGTGCTTGGGAGTTTTCAGTTTTTCTTTCTTGTGATACATAAATATGACATATTTTCAATGGAAAAATCTTTCTGGGTGGTATTCCTGTAATATATATCATTCAGCAACCTTAAACAGTTGGACTGGTTGGTTGGGTTGGGTTTTATGGCACAAGGTCCAAAAAGGAAAAGCTGTGCCAAGAAATTAAAATTTAAAGATTCAAAACCCAAAATTTAAAGATTAAAAAAATTAAAAAACAAAAATATTTGTATAAATTTTAATTAAGATTACTATAAATAATGAAATACAAAAAGTAAGATTTAAATAAAAGGTATAAAACCAATTGCCTTCAAAAAGGCAAAAAGATTTCAGTGGAGAGACTTTCCCACAGAAGTGTGTATGGATGTGCTAGGTCTTCTGTCTTACGCAGACTGGACACTGTAAATCACTCTGCTTTGAGAATTTGTACAGGCGCATTCTGCACATCAGGCGTCCAGAGTCTTTATGCCATATGCCAACAATTGCCTTTAGATATGAGACGAATGCTGCTGTCTCTCAATTACTATGCTAAGGTTATGTCTGATAGACAACACCCTTTGCCTTCCTTGGCTTTTACTCCTGCATTAAAGAGATTGTATGATGCCCGCTCGTATAGCATCCAAACTTTTCTCACTCGTATTAAAAGTCATCTTTTATTGACAGACCCATGTGGTGTCCGTTTCATTAAAACGGACTTACTTTAACATCCACCTTGGTTTGATCCACAGATATCTATAATTAATAATTTTGCTCAGTTTCGGAAATCGGACGCAACTCCTACGATTTTTCAACAGCGTTTTTGTTCACATCGCTGTCAGTATTCTTCTCATACGCCTGTATTCACGAATGGATAAAAAATTGCAGGACATGCTGGTTGTGGCGTTTTCTTCAATAATAGGAGTTACGGCTACAACCTCCACATGTCCTGCTCCATATTTACTGCTAAAGCTATGGCAATATACCAACCACTTCAGCTCGTGAATACAGAAAAAAACACACTTCAGTAGTCAATACGAGATAAAATGAGTGATTGATAGACTTGAAGGAGTGACAAGCGATCAGCACCCCAAGATGTATTTGATAATACCCTGAGGATATTAGGCGATCGCTCGCACTTCTTCCGCAAATGTAAAACATGCGAAAGAAAGGTCAATTTTAGGTCGAATAAAACACCAAGAAATTTGAACTCCTTGGCCAAGGGTAATGTGCTGTTCAGATGGATAATAGGATCATTGTGAAGGCTGGTCTTCTTGCAAAAATGGACACAGCAGCTCTTGCTAGGACATAATGTAAAGCCATTAACTGCATAATATGCAGCTATTTTATTAACAGATGTTTGTAGTAGTCTCTCAATTAAATGTTTGCTCGATCCTTCGTAAGATATTTTCAGGTCGTCTACATACAAAGTGCCATGAGCTGAAGGTCATTGGAGATGAAGGATGTGTCTAATGTATAAATTAAAAGTAGTGACACTTAAAATAGAGCCTTGAGGTACACCCTAGGCTTCAATAAAAGTATTGGATGTAGAGGATCCAATACGCACTTTAAAAGTATGGGAGCGTAGAAAATTCTGTAGGAACATCGGGAGATTACCCCTAAAACCAAAATCATGTAATTTATGGAAAATTCCATATCGCCATGTACGCTCGTATGCCTTCTCGATGTCAAAGAAAATAGAGACAAGATGATTTCTCCACACAAAAGCATTGTGGATTTGGGTTCCTAAGTATGTAATGTTATCAAGAGTGGGTCTTCCTTTACGGAAACCACTCTGATTAACATGTATACATTTATTTTTTTTTCTAAGAGATACACGAGACGGGCGTTGACCACACGTTCGAGAGTCTGACAAAAGCAAATCGTCAGAGCTATTGGTCGGTAATTTGAAGGCATTGAAGGATCCTTACCAGTCTTTAGGACAGGAATTACTATTGCTTCATTCCAAACGCATGGAAATTCATTTTCAGTCCAGATCCTATTGAAAAAAAGCAATAAGTTCGATAGGGAATCTGAACTTAAATGTTGAAAGATTAGATAGCTAATTCCATCAGGTCCTGGGCTGGTATTATTGGCCTGCTGTAAAGCTTTCTTCAATTATAACATCCGAAATTCGCGATTAAAGGGTAAAGTTTGTCCATGTTTGAAACGAATTGGTGTTCACTCTGCACGATTCTTAATCCTTAACAACGAAG
>JAPDSC010038364.1:182781-200531 GCA_026290005.1 Latrodectus geometricus
TAAGAATGGTAAATTCCTTGTAAATTCTAATGGCTGCTTTCATTCTTCTCCACAACTGCTTACTGGATGTTGAAGATGTTATCCAAGAAAGAGAGCAAGACCAGGATTCCTTCTTACTTCTACGCCGAGTTCTGCGAACTAATACTTTTGCTCTCTTAAAGGCAATAAGATTTTCCGTTGTGGGGTAACTCCTAAACCACCCCCATATCTTTCTCTGTTTCTTGTAAATAATTTGATATTCTTCATTCCACCAAGGTTTGCACCACCTGTGTGTATTGGAGGAATTTTAAGGAATTGGAATATCAGCTGCACATATAATTGTTTCGGTGACCCTTTGAACGGCCTCAGTTATATTTCGGATCATGACCATATTAATGGAGTCAAAAATTTAAATTCTTATTTACTAAATCATTAATACGAAAAATGTATGAGCTGTTTTTTTCTAGCAATGATACGTGACTTAATTTTGTTTACAAATAATTTCAAAATAAATGAACTCATCTCTAATGAGTATTACTAATCTTCGTAAATAGACACTTCTCTAAAAACTAATAGCAATTCTGAAAGTTGGTGAGATAACCTAATCCACTGAAAGTTTCTTTTACTGAGGGATCATCTGTATGCGAAAAGTTCAGGTATGTCCAATGATTCTCCCCTGGTATGGGGAGGAAAGGAATAAACCAGTTCATGTCATTGTCAAATGCCAACTTTTTCACTTGGCCGTCCGTCACTTTGCCGTGGTTTAAAATTATGAAATGATTAGTTATGTTTAGAGACTACGACTGGCTGGGAGAGATAATTAGGAACAATCAAAATAAAACAAATTAATCAAAGAACAGGATTTTCTAAAAAAGAAAACATCGATTTAATTTAGTGAAAATAAATCAGAGAATGACATCTCTTTATTCATAAACTGCATGCAGCTCATCGAGTTATTGTATTCGCCCCACTGGAGTTGTAAGATTATTAGAAAAAAGGAGAGAATCTTCTTAATATTTATGTAAGAATACTTGACATTCTGCAGATATTTCCCATTATTTAAGGTTTATTCAAAAACACATTTTAGGATTTAATTTTTGTCGTAGAGCATTATGACTATATACTGAGTATGTAAACCTCACAAAAATTTGTGGAATCAATCACGGTAAACTAAATCATCATGAAATTCAATATGATCTCTTACAGAGGAAAAAAAATAAATAAAATAAAAAAATAATAAAAAAAAAACAGCACATCTGCTGTAAATGAAAAAGTGCTCAAACGAGAAAGGAAAAAACACAGTATCTTTTTTGCGTGTAGTCTTTTATTTTTAATAATCTTATTTTACTTTTCAATGAACAGAATCGGATTTTGCATCAAGATTTTGATAACTAGCAATTGGTTTTTTCGATATTTATGAAGGATATCCAACTATAAAAAAATAATCCTTTAATAAAACTTCAAAATTATTATAATAACAATATAGTGTAATATAAATCTTAATAACATAATGTAAAAAATATAGTGCCATAACATCATAGTCACTCATAGGGAATTAAAACATAAATTCTATCAAAAAATTTTAGAGTTTTTGAAGAATAAGGGATAAATTATTATTTCTTTCATGCTAAAAATTTATTTTAAATAAAAATTTTTAGATAAACAAGTAAGGGTGGTTCCATGGGTTAGGCGAGATCATATTTTTTTAAATTGGACAACTTGAGAACCTCTGCGCTCTAGAGTAATTAACCTAAATGCGAAATATACATTGCTAAAGAAATTAAAAAAACTGAAATATGTAATGACATTGTTTATGCATTATACTATGCATATGCAAGCAAATAGTTCATTACTTTCATCTATCCAATGCAAATTTATTAAGTATCACAAATAACTATCACACAATTTAAAATAATTATTATTTAATAGAAAAATATCCTTTTCGAAAATATATTAAAATAAATTTATTCTTTATAAACATTTGTATAATTAAACACATGAAATAAGAATGGGGTTTTTACAAATAAATTATGATAAAATATATAAAACTATATATAATATATAGTACAAAATGTATAATTATATACATTACAAAAATACACTACTGCCCATTAAAATTACTACAACAAGAAGGCGACATGCTACAGACGTGAAATTTATACGAAAGAAAGAAGATGCTGTGATATGCAAATGATTAGCTTTTCAGCGCCTTCAGACAAAGCAGGCGCTAGTAGCGACACCTACATTGTGTTTAAATGAGGGAATTGTTCAGCCGTTTCCTCATACACAAACTGCATTTGAACGTTGTTGCCTGGTGAAAAGTTGTTGTGATGCCTCGTGAAAGAAGGAGAAATGCGTACCAGCACGTTTCTCACTTTGATAAAGGTCGAATTGTATCGTACCGAGATTGCGGTTTATCTTATCGCAGTATTGCTGCTCGGGTCGGTCGAGATCCAATGACTGTTAGCAGAATATGGAATCGATGGGTTCAGGACGGTAATACGGAATGCCATGCGGGATCTCAACGGCCACCTATCACTAGCTGCCGAGAAGACAGGCATATTACCCGCATGGCCGTAATGGATCGTGCAACCACGTCACGAGCCATGAGTCAAGAAACGGCGTCGTTTGGAAGACAACAAGTGTCTGCACGAACAGTTCGACGACGTTTGCAGCAGCATGGAATCTCAGCTCGGAGACCATGGTTGCGGCTTCCCTTGACGCTGAGTCATAGACCAGAGTGCCTTCAATGGTGTGATTAACAACGAACCTGGGCGCACGAATGGCGAGACGTCATCTTTTCAGATGAATCCAGGTTCTGTGTACAGCATCATGATGGTCGCATCCGTGTTTGGCGGCATCGTGGTGAACGCACACTGGCAGCGTGCATTCGTCATCGTCATATTGGCCTATCACCTGGAGTGATGGTTTGGGGTGCTATTGGATACACGTCTCGATCACCTCTTGTTCGCACTGACGGTGCTTTGAACAGTGCACGTTACATTTCTGGTGTGTTACGACCCGTGGCTCTACCCTTTATAGGAGCCCTGCGAAACCATACGTTTCAGCAGGATAATGCCCGACCGCATGTTGCCGGTATTATACGGACCTTCCTTGATACGGAACATGTTCTGCTGTTGCCCTGGCCAGCACGTTCTCCAGATCTTTCACCAATAGAAAACGTCTGGTCTATGGTTGCCGAGGTTGGCTTGTTACCAAACGCCAGTCACTACGGTTGATGAACTGTGGCATCGTGTTGAAGCTGAATGGGCATCTGTACCTGTATATGCAATCCAATCTCTGTTTGACTCAATGCCCAGGCGTATAACTGCTGTTATTACTGCCAGAGGTGGTTGTTCTGGGTACTGATTTTTCAGGATCTATCCAGCCAAATTTTTTGAAAATTTAATCACTTGTTATTTCTAGTATAATATATTTGTCCAATAAATATCATTTTGTTATCTACATTTCTTCCTGGTGTAGCAATTTTAATGGCCAGTAGTGTATATAGTTTTACCTCAATCTATAAAATTTGTAAATGTCTTTATATTCAGTAAGAGGGTCAAATATTGTTTGAGGGAATTAGCTTGAAAATTTGAATATAAGGTTTAAAAAAAACCCAAAAAACATATATTAGTTACAAAAAATGGAAAAAAAGGATAATGATTTAAAGCTATTATCACAATATTATACTTAATAATGTTTCACCAAGTTTAAAGAAATAAATGGATTTTAAGAAAAAGCTTTTTTTTAAAAGATCCAATTTTATTAAAACAAGATCTAAAAATCAACTATTTAAGCTTTGAGGGATTATTTGTTAGCAAAATAAGTAGAACTTAAAACATGAGCATAATTCATGTTCATCGTCAAACACCAAAAGAAGTCAATTGACTAATATGAAAAATCTTTATATCACTATTATCAATGGTACTCATGACTGAGAGTGCCCATCATATCTCAGTAGACAAAATTGTGGAAACGATTGATTGGTTGGGTTTTGAGGCGCAATGTCCAAAAAGGACAAGCTGCGCCAAAAATTAAATTTTAAAGATTCAAAACCCAAGCTCAAATTTTACAAATTTTAAACAAAACTTAAACTCAACATTAAAAATTTAAAACACAAAAATCTATGAATATGTTTCATTTAAATCAAAATAAGTGTAAGTAAAATGAAAAAAAAATAAATTCATAAAATTTAAATAAACTGAAGGAAACCAATTTCCTTTAAAAAGGCAAAAAAGTTTCGGTAGGGTGACTCCCCCACTAAATCAAACATAGTTAAAAGGTCAGTTGCAAAAATTTAAAACGGTAAAGGCTAATATCAGGACATGAAATTAAAATATGAGAAACAGTTTTTGGTTCATTACAAGTTTCCGACCATGGATTTAATTCACTTAAAAACAAATGTCTAACGTGTGAAACGTGTCTGTCCGATACGAAGACCAGTCAATCTAACACATGCTGTTCTTAACGGTAAAACTGATAACGGGATGAGGTATAAAAAATAGCAGGCAAATAATTAGAGACCTGCATACTCCATAACTCCTGCCAGAGAAAATTTACAAGTCTTTTTACAACCCTTCTCACGTCGAAGAGAGGGACAGATGAATGGAGTAAAGACGATGCAGCTTTAGTAGCAACATCTGCCTTTACATTTCCCTCTAACCCTACATGACTTGGGTTCCAACAAAAAATAATTTAATAGCCCTTGCCAGCAAGGGAATCCCATGCTCCAAAAATTTGGACACAACAGGTTGACATTTATTGGAGTTTTCCAAAGCCTCTAAAACACTCAAACTGTCAGTATACACGCAAATTTTATGATAATTTTCTGTATTTACTATCTAAAGGGCTTGATATATGGCCGTAGCTTCAGCAGTAAAGACGGACCAGGACGTATGAAGGCTGTAACTATGACTGGTATCATCATATATAAAATATGCCATAGCCAACATGTTCTCATGTTTTAGATCCATCCATGAATACAGGCTTGTATGATGAATACAGACAGCGATGAGATAGATACAGCTGTTGAAAAACCATTGAGGCTGTGTCTAATTTTCTAAATTGAGCAAATTGATTAATAATAATAAACTGTGGATCATACAAGGATGGATGTGAATGTAGGTCCGTTTTAATAAAATGAACATCATATAGGTTTGTCAATAGAAGTTGAGTTTTAATGCGAGAGAGAAAGGGTTGGGTGCTGTATGGTCAAGCATCATACAATCTTCTTAGTGCAGGAGTAGAAGCCATAGAACTTATAGGATCATGTCCACTGGACATAACCTTACCGTTGTAATTGAGAGACAGCTGTATTCGTCTCAGGTCTAAAGGTAATTGTTAACAAATGGCATTAAGACTCTGGACGGGTGAGGTGCGGAATGCGCTCGTACATATTCTCAAAGCAGAGTGATGCACAGTATCCAATCTGAGTAAAAGAGAAAACCTTGCAGATCCATAGACAACACATCCGTAGTCAATGCGAAATAAAATGATAGATTGATAGACACGAAGCAGTGACAAGTGATCAGCACCCCAAGATGTATTTGATAATACCCTGAAGATATTAAGCGATCGCACACACTTCTTCCGCAAATGCAATATATGCGGAAGAAAATAGCATATATTACATTTCGGTCAAATATCACACTAAGAAATTTAATATCATTGACCACAGGTATTGAAGTGTTGTTTAGATATATAACAGGATCGTTGTGAATGCTGGTATTCTTGCCGAAATGGACACAGCAGCTCTTGCAAGGAGATCAAGTAAATCCATTCGTGGCACACCATGCAGTTATTTTATTCACAGATGTTTGTAATTGCCTCTCTATTAAACGCAGGTTTGATACTTGGCAAGATATTTGCAGGTCGTTTACATACGTAATGCAATGAACACAAGGTGATAAAAGATGAAGAATGCTACTGATGTATGAACTGAAAACAGTGACACTTAAACTGAACCTTGAGGTACACTCTCAAAATTTAATAAAAGTATCGGATGTAGAGGATCCAATACGTACTTTAAAAGTGCGGAAGCGTAGAAAGGTTTGTAGGAACATTGGGAGATTACCCCTAAAGCAAAAATCATGCAAAGAACAGAGAATTCCATTTTGCCATATATGTTCATTTGCCTTCTCGATGTCGAAAAAGATGGAAACCAGAAGATTCCTCCACGCAAAAGTGTTGCGGATTTGGGTTTCCAAATGTGTTATGTAATCAAGAGTGGTTGGTTGGGTTTTGTGGCGCAAGGTCCAAAAAAGACAAGCTGCGCCAAAAGTTAAATTTTAATGAGAATTAAATAATTTTAAACAAAACACAAACTCAGCAATAAAAATTTAAAACAGAACATTATTATATTTATCTTATTTAAAATCTAAAAAAGTACAAGTGAATGAAAATAAAATAAAAATCACAAAATTTAAATAAAATTAAAGAAAACCAATTTCCCTTAAAAAGGAAAAAAGACTTCGGTGGGGTATCTCCCCCACTAAATCATACATAGTTAAAAAATCAGTTTGAAAATATTTGAAACGTTAAATGTTAACATATGGTCATGAAATTAAAATATGAGTAACAGTATATGGTTCATCACACGTTTCACACCATGGATTTAATTCACTTAGAAATGTTTGTGTGTAAAACGTGTGTGTCCGATACGAAGGCGAGTTAAGCGAACATCGGCATTTCATAACGGTAAAACTGTTGACTGGATGACGCATGGAAAAATCGCAAGTAATTTGTTGGAGACCTGCATACTCCATGACTCCTGCCAGAGAGAATTTACAAATCTTTAAACAACCCTTCTCACGTCGAAAAGAGGGACAGATGAATGAAGTACAGACGATGCAGCTCTAGCAGCTGCATCTGCCTTTTCATTTCAATCTAAACCTACGTGACCTGGGATCCAATAGAAAATGATGTCATTACCCTTGCCACCAAGGGAATCCAATGCTCTGAAAATCTTGGGCACAACAGGAAGATTACTATTGAAATTTTTCAACGCTTCTAATACACTCAAACTGTCAGTATACACGCAAATTTTATGATAATTATGTGTATTCACAAGCTGAAGGGCTTGATGAATGGTCGTAGCTTCAGCTGTAAAGATGGAGCAGGACGTATGGAGGCTGTATGTCTAACTGATATTAGCATAAAATATGACACAGCCAACATGTCCTGCAGTTTCAGATCCATCTGTGAATACAGTCGTGTATGATGAATACTGACAGTGATCAGATAGATATAGCTGTCGAAAAACTGTTGAAGTTGTGTCCAATTTTCTGAATTGAGCAAATGCATTGATAATATGTACCTGTGGATGATACCAGGGTGGGTGTGAATGTAAGTCCTTTTTAATAAAACGGACATCATATAGGTCTGTCAAAGAAAGGTGAACGTTAGTTCGAGTGAGAAAATGTTGGACGCTGTTAGGTCGAGCATCATATAATCTCTTCAAAGAAGGAGTATATAGCAAGGATCGTAAAGGATGATGTCTGTTAGACATAACCTTAGCGTAATAATTGAGTGACAGCTGCATTCGCCTCAGGGCCAAGGGCAATTGTTGGCAAATTGCATTAAGACTCTGGACGGGTGACGTGCGGAATGCTCCTGAACATATTCGCAAAGCAGAGTGGTGTACAGTGTCCAGTCTGCGTAAAAGAGAAAACCTTGCAGATCCATAGACAACACATCCGTAGTCAATGCGAAATAAAATGATAGATTGATAGACACGAAGCAGTGACAAGTGATCAGCACCCCAAGATGTATTTGATAATACCCTGAAGATATTAAGCGATCGCACACACTTCTTCCGCAAATGCAATATATGCGGAAGACCTGGTAGATCCATATACAACATTTCCGTAGTCAATACGAGATAAATCGAGTAATTGATAGACTCGAAGGTTTACGACTGGAATGACTATTGCTTCATTACAAAGGAATGGAAATTCATTTTCATTCCAGATCCTATTGAACAAAAGCAATAAGTTTGACATGGAGTCTGGACTTAAATGTTGAAGCATAAGATAGTTAATTCCATCAGGACCTGTGCTAGTATTATTGGTCTGCTGTAAAGCTTTCTTGAATTCTAACATTAGAAATTCGCAGTTGTAGGATAAGGCTTGTCCATGGTTGAAATAAATTGATTTTCGCTCAGCACAACTCTTAATCCTTAAAAACGAAGGACTGTAAGAGTCAGTGCTTGAGACACTAGCAAAACTTTCACCAAGGACGTTAGCTATTTCCCTAGAAGAAGAATGTATAGCAGCTACAGTTTTTAATATAGGAATGGAAAATTCCTTGTAAATTCCATTGGCTGCTTTTACTCTTCTCCACAACTGCTTACTGGATGTTGAAGATGTTATCGAAGAAACTTTGCAAAACCAAGATTCCTTCTTACTTCTACGACGAGTTCTGCTAACTAATACTTTTGCTCTCCGTTGTAAGATTCTCCGTTGTGGGTTATCTCCTAAACAACTCCCTTAACTTCCTCTGTTTTTTTGTAAGTAATTTGACATTCTTCATTCCACCAAGGTTTGCTCCACCTGTGTGTTTTGGAGGAACTTTTAAGAATTGTAATATCAGCTGCACATATAATTGTTTCGGTGACCCTTTGAATGACATCATTTATTTTTCGGATCATGACGATTGCATTGTCAATAACTGCCAATTGTGTAAACTGCGGTCAATCTGCCCGACTGTGCATGTAAGTAGGTACACGTTGCTGCACATTACTATCTCCAGTTTGGGAGATGGCGAGTGACAAATGGTCACTGTTTTATAGATCATTCCCCCTTAGATCATTCCTCGAGAATTTATATTATCCCTTCCCCACAAAGTATTATGGCCATTAAGGTCTCTGAGTAACAAAAATGGACTGGGCAGCTGATCAACTAAATCATCAAGTTCCTCTTGGTGGATGACATCATGTGGTATCAAATACAAACTACAGACTGTAATTAAATGTGTAGGTGAATTCTCACAGCTACAGCCTGTAGAGTAGTGTTTAATGGATGGACAGTGCTGAGGAAGTTATTGGAAGTTAATAGACAAACACCACCAGACTGCGCTATCGTCACCACAGTCTTTTCGAAAACATTTAAACCCACGCTGAGTAATGTTGTTTATAGACTTCTGGAATGTTTCCTGAAGTGCCACACATGTGGGGTTATAAGCTGACATTAGAGACTTGATGTCATCAAAATGGGAACGCAAACCATTTCATTTCCAAGAAGCAAAGGAAGTTATTTTTAAATTGAAAAGCTTTTTTCCCAGAGCAGGAAGTCATATCATCTGACATCTCCTCGAACGATACATCATCGTCCGAGGAATGAAGAGAAACTGCATCAGCTTAAAGGGATAAGGCCTTAAGGGTGGATAAGGAGGGCTTTCGTGGTCCCTCCTTTGCAAATTTTATTTTTGAGACTTTGACGCCCCTTGATTTAGCCAAAGGAGGTCTTCGAAGGATGGAAGGAGAAGATTTTGGCTTTTCTGTTGTTGTTTGAGGTAATCTGGTAACAGGGAGTGTTAGAGTATCCGTTTGTGTAATTATGCTTCTGGTGACTTTTTTTGCAGTGGCACATAACTCTTTTCAGGCTGCGGTGTGCGAGAGGTAACTTCTTTTTTAGCCTCAAGGTATGAAAATTTATTTTTCACTTTAAAGGTGGTAATCTCTTTTTCAAGTACCCATTGAGGACAGCTACGAGAATCGGAGGAATGGTCACCATGACAGTTGACACTTGCCTCCTTTGCTGTGCAGATCGAATTATCGTGGCCAACTGCTGCGCAACGAGCGCAAGTCAGTTTACCTCTGCAAGCATTTCTCGAGTGCCCAAAACGTTCGCACTGAAAACATCGCAGAGGTTTTGGTATGTAAGGCCGGAGAGGTAGATTCATGTATGCAGCTCTTACATTGTCTGGAAGATCTGGCGTCGCAAAAGTCAGAATGAGATGTTTAGTTTCGATAACTTTACCATCTCTTCTGACAGTGATGCGTTCAACAGCACAGACCTTCTGACTCTCCAAGTTCTCAAGAGTCTCAACCGTCAGCGAATTCAATGAATCCCTTGCGGAAATAACTCCTTGTGAAAAGTTCAAATTACCTTAAGGCGAGACAGTTACCTGCATATTCGCTAATAAGTGCATATTGTTAAGCATTGCTGCTTGTGTAGAGTTAGCAGCCTCCTCTAACAAGTCAACTGATCGCAACTTACGGACACCCTTTACTTCTCCAATTAATCCAGGTATTCCTTTTTGTATTAGAAATGGGTATACATTTTCAAATGAGCCCTTCTTTCTTTTTACAACATAAAATTTTGTGTTTTTATTTTCAACTAGCTGCTCCCGAGGGAGAGAAGAAAAATTTTTATTCTATATTTAATAAATTTAAAATTTTGGGACCTGACAGGACCACCCACCACCTTGTCCAACAAGGGGATGCAGACCAGCTGCAGCAGTGCTAGCCAAGTCCTATACGCTCACAATACATCCCTGTGATGGCCTCCACCCTTAACGAGTCATCCAGCAGATGTACCGATCGTTTCATCCATAAAGCCGATTGGTGTGCTGAGGACCACAGCACTCCTCCCGTTTACCTGAAGCAGAGGCCAAAGTAATGTGTTGGTCTCTGGGGGCCTTAATTACCATTTATTTTTTTCTAAGACATATATGAGACGGGCGTTGACCATACGTTCGAGAGTCTTACAATGGCAGCTCGTAAGAGCTATAGGTCTGTAGTTTGAAGGTTCTGAAGGATCCTTACACTGCTTTAGGACCGGAATGACTATTGCTTCATTGCACAGAGATGGAAATTCATTTTCAATCCAGATCCTATTGAACAAAAGCAATAAGTTTGACAGGGAGTCTGGACTTAAATGTTGAAGCATAAGATAGTAAATTCCATCAGGTCCTGTGCTAGTATTATTGGTCTGCTGTAAAGCTTTCTTCAATTCTAACATCCGAAATTCGAAGCTATAGGGTAAGGCTTGTTCATGGTTGAAACGAATTGGTGTTTGCTCAACACGACTCTTAATCCTTAAAAACAAAGGATTGTAAGAGTCGGTGCTTGAGACACTAGCAAAACTTTTACCAAGGACGTTAGCTATTTCCCTAGGAGAAGAATGCATATCAGCGCTGGTTTTTAATATAGGAATGAAAAATTCCTTATAAATTCCATTGGCTGCTTTCACTCTTCTTCACAACTGCTTACTGGATATGGAAGAATTTAGATTGGAGATGGAAGAATTTTTTAATTTATAAGAAGATACATAGCAAGACCTTCTTTCTTATACGACGAGCTCTGCGAGTTAATGCTTTTGCTCTCTTAAAGGCAATAAGGTTCTCCATTGTCGGGTATCTCCTAAACCACCTCCATAACTTCCTCTGCTTCTTATAAGTTATCTGACAATCTTCATTCCACCAAGGTTTACATTGCTTGTGTGTTTGGAAGGAACTTTTAGGAATTTTAATATCCACTGCACATATAATTTTTTCGGTGACCCTTTGAACGGTCTCATTCATATATCAGATCACGACCATTGGATCGTCAACAACTGCCAATTGTGTAAATAGCGTCCAATCCGCCCGACTGTTCACGTAAGTAGGTACAGATCATTATTCACAGACAAATTTAACAATGGCAGAACTGAAGTAGAACAAATGGCAAGATTTCTATTTGAGTAGTTAACAAGATTAATGAAAACTAGATGTTACTACTGAGTTTAATAGTGAAATTATTGATTCAAGATTTTGAGAATAACAATTAATTATTATTTAAAATTAAAAATTATATCTTTTGATTTTTCTTTTTTTAATTTCATTCCTACTATTAAAAAATTTTACTAGAAAATTTTATAAAGCCTTTCAATGTTTTATGTAAAATATTTCCCTTCTTATATTGAATATTTTAAGAAAATTGAAGATAATTATTTGATATGTAAGAAGTTTTAATCAAATTCTGATTGCTTCAGTATTGCTCGTAAGAAACACAGGGAACATAACATTTAGTTAATCATTAAACCGACACCTGAAAATAATTGAAAAGTTGTTTTGCAGAAATTGTGATCTGAAGAAGTTAGGTAATAGCAGTAAAGACAAGAATGCGGTACAAAAACCATTTTTAAACTTATTTGATAACTGCAATTGTTTTCCCCTGCAGCATTTTTACTGACGTTGCAAGCGCCTCTTCTTAAAAGAGCAGAGTGAAAAGCGGGATGGTTCGAGAAAAGACATCCTTGTTTTTTCCCACAGAGAAAATAAGGTTTGAGTTTTTAATAAATATATCAGTGTCTCAACGAAATATGAAAAAGACCTTAATAATACTTTCACAACATCATACATTTTAATGAAAACAAGTTCTCAAAGATATCAATAAATAACTAAGTAATTAATTAATATTTCACTTAAATTGAATGCATAAGTTGAACTGTTGTTTATCCAAAAAGAAACTCAGAAATAACTTTGTTTTGATTTTGTTTCAAAAGTTTAGTTTTCATTTTTAGATATTTCATATTTATGGAAAAAGAAGTAAAAATAATTCACGTCAACTACATAAAATTTAATAAAATTTGAAATCATATTTAATAACTAAAATTTATTTAGTTAATAATATTAATAATAATTAAAATTTACTTAATTAATGAAATTTTTTTATGGAATCTGTTCGAATTTTGCTGCTTTTTCATGATGCCTATTTCTGAACCGTTTATCTAGAGTTAAACACTAACAAATCTTACGAGCAAGTTATAGAAAAACAGATTAGATGTCAATCTTATCACTTATTTGAAATTACGACACAACATATCTTATACCACGTTAATAGTCAATTATGTCTTTTAGTAGTACATTATTATGCAGATATGATTTATAAGAAATTTATTAAAATATTCTTGCATAAATAATCATAATTATTAGAATATTTGTATACTTGTGATAAACAAAGATAACTAGAATAATTCCTTTTGATTTATTAAGTCAAATAATCAATTTTGAGCTTTTTGCAACTTATTTATTTGACTTGTTATTGATTTAAAAATGCACATTATCGTGCTCAAACAAAAAATTTTGCCAATGATGAAGATCTGTAATGCTTTTTATTTGCATGATTTATATCCTTATTTTAGTGAACTTATAGTTTTACAAGACTTAGTGAAGAGAGAAACCCAAACAACATTAAAATCATATTCATACAAATATTAGTGTAAAAATAATAATGGAGTAAAGACGATGCAGCTTTAGCGACTGCATCTGCTTTTTCATTTCCCTCTAGACCTACATGACCTGGGATCCAACAGAAAATGATGTCATAACCCTTGCCATCAAGGGAATCCAATGCTCCGAAAATCTTGGACACAATAGGATGACAATAATTTGAATTTTTCAACGCTTCTAACACACTCAAACTGTCAGTATACTCACAGATTTTATAAAACTTTTCTGCATTCACTAGCTGAGGAACTTGAAAAATGGCGGTAGCTTCAGCCGTAAAGATGGAGTAGGACATATGTAGGCTGTAACCATAACTGGTATTACCAAAACATACGCCACAGCCAACAAGTCCTGCAGTTTTGGAGCCATCTGCGAATACAGACGTGTAAGATGAATAATGACAGCAATAGGATAGATAAAGCTGTTGAAAAATTGTTGAGGTTGTGTCCGATTTTCTAAATTGTGCAAATGGATTAATAATGTTAATCTGTGGATCATACCAGATTGGATGTGAATATAAGTCCGTTTTGATAAAACGGAAATCATATAGGTCTGTTAAAAGGAGTTGAGCTTTAGTTCGACTGAGAAAAGGTTTGATGCTGTATGGACGAGCATCATATAATCTCTTTACTTCAGGAGGAATAGCCAAGGAACGTATAGGATGTTGTCTATCAAACATATCCTTAGCGTAGTAATTGAGAGACAGCTGCATTTTTCTCAGGTCTAAAGGCAATTGTTGAAAAATTGTATAAAGACTCTGGACGGGTGACGTGCGGAATGCTCCTGAACATATTCACAAAGCAGAGTGTTGCACAATATCCAATCTGGGTAAAAGAGAAGACCTTGCAGATCCATAGACAATGCGAGATAAAATAATTGATTGATAGACACGAAGCAGTGACAAGTGATGAGCACCCCAAGATGTATTTGATAATACCCTGAGGATATTAAGCAATCGCTCACACTTCTTCCGCAAATGTAAAATATGCTGAAGAAAGGTCAGCTTTCGGCCAAATATCACACCAAGAAATTTAATCACGTTGACTACATTGGAATGTTGTACAGTTTAATAAACGGATCATTTGGAATGCTAGTCTTCTTGTAGCAATTGACACAGCAGCTCTTGCTAGAAGATAATGCAAAGCCATTCTCTGCACACCATGCAGCTATTTTATTTAGAGATGTTTGTAATTGTCTCTCAATTAAAAGCTGGTTCGATCCTCGGCAAGATATTTGCAGGTCATCTACATACATGAACTGAAGATCATAGGCGATAAAGTAGGGAACTGGTGTAAAAATTAAAAATTGTTACACTTATAATTGAGCCTTGGGGTACACCCTAGGCTTGAATAAAAGTATTGGATGTAGAGGATTTAATACGAACTTTTAAAACATGGGAGCATAAGAAATTCTGTAGGAATATTGGAAGATTACCCCAAAAGCCCAAATCATATAATGAACGGAGAATTCCATATCAGCATGTACGGTCGTATGCCTTCTCAATGCCGAAGAAGATGGAAACCAGATGGTTCCTCCGCACAAAAGCATTGCGGATTTGGGTTTCCAAGTATGTTATGTTATCAAGAGGGGATCCTTCTTTACGGAATCCACTCTGATTGACATGTATACATTTATTTTCTTCTAAGACATGCATGAGACGGGCGATGACCATACGTTCAAGAGTCTTGCAAAGACAACTCGTCAGAGCAATTGGTCGATAATGTGAAGGATTCGAAGGATCCTTACCATGTTTAACTGATAGATGTTCACTCAGATCGACTCTTTGTCCTTAAAAACGAAGGTTTATAAGAGTCGGAACTTGAGACGCTAGCAAATGTTTCACTAAAGACGTTCGCAATGTCCATAGGAGAAGAGTATTTAGCAGGTCCGGTTTTTAAAATAGGAACTGAAAATTCTCTATAAATACCATTGGCTGCTTTTACTTTTCTTCATGACTGCTTACTGGATGTTGAAGATGTTATAGAGGATACATAGCGAGACCAGGATTCCTTCTGACTTCATCGACGAGCTCTGCGAGCTAATGCTTTTGCAGTCTTAAAGGCAATAAAATTCTCCGTTTCGAGGTACATGAGGAAAAGCCACCATAACTTCCTTTGTTTTTTATATGTTTGTTGGCATTCATTGTTCCACCATGGTTTGCAACGCCTTTTTGGTGTAGAAGAACTTTTGGGTATTGTTGCGTCAGCTGCATTCATTATTGTTTCAGTGGCATTTTGAATAGCATCATCAATGTTCTCTATCATTACCATTTTATCATCAACGACTGCCAATTATGTAAATAAAGGCCAATCCACCCGACTGTACACGTAAGTAAGTTGACAAATTCGCACACTACTAATAAAATTACCCTTATTGTTTCTGCCAATAACTGCTAATTGCAAGACAGACAAATATTTAAAATTAGGTGTTTGGATCATATTATAATAACTAGCAGGCCAAACCTTATTGATTTCACTAACCATTGTTTATAATAAGAAACGTGTACCTATAGTTCTGGGGGAAGATTGGTATTTGAAAAAATATCGATATTTACTACTAACTTACCTTGCTCCGAAAAGCTGTTTTGCACCATGAAATGAGGTCTCAAGTATTAATCCTAGAATATTTCTTTTGTTTATGCTATTATTAAAAATTATTGAAGTCGGTATTTCTTTCATTAATACCCTAAGGAGTTTTCAATCATTGGCGCATTTGGAATAATAGAAACAACATCCACGGCAGTTATCAAAATCAATACATTCTGAAAAGGGCAAATAAATTGTAAATTTTTTATTAAAAAATTATGTGAGAATTTAGAAAGAATGGGTGAAGCGATGCTGTATATTTCTTTTCTATTAAAGATACAATTTTAAAACGACATGTTTTTGAAACGCAACTGCTAGCAAAGAATGTACCCTTATTAAACTGCACATCTCTAGGCATGTATATCTAATTCACGCTCTGGCCTTTAAATAAGCAGTTCGTGAGTTAGATTCCCATTGTGGACGATGATACCTGCAGTGGTTTCACTTTAAATCATGCATTTCGATCAAATTAGTCATCGTCTGTGTAAAATATTATCAGTTCAATGCATAATTCAAAAGAATCCTATAGATTAAAGAAGAATTTTGGACGCAAAAACTGAACTTACGCTCAGATCAGGAATACTATCTAGATGTTCAAAAATCATGTAGATTTCTCTCATTAAAAAAGTATTTTCATAATTGGTTGTTATAAACCCTAAGCATCCATTTTATTTCAGAATAAAACGTTTTAAAGACAGTTTTAGAGCAGTTTTCTAGCAATTTTTCGATTATATATCATAGATTGTAAACATGGTCATATGCTTCAATTTCAAACTTGTCGAATAAAAATTTTAAAAATTTCTACTTTTGTTAAATTTAAACTACATGTATTTATTACCAAAACTTTTAACTTTTCCAGGAATTTTCCATTATTGTTTATCAATTTTTTGCATTAAATGGATTAAGGAATAACTCTTATTTAAATAAAAACATTTTATTTGTATTTTTCTTATTCAAATTACGCAAATTTTTTATGCGATGAAGAAAAGTATCTTGATAAATTTGTTTGTTGAAATAAATTAAAAAAAAATTCTTAACAAGTACGAAAAGTATGTTTTTAATGTAACTCCTACCTCTAAAAATTTACTGAATTTTGATATTTAGAATCATTTATACTAATTTATGTAATTTTATAGCTTCATAAAATGATCTATTCAAACTGCTAAAATCAAACTTTATTTTAAACCTGAATATTTAGTCAATAACATATTTGAGAGCTAATATTATTAAAAATATTTCCTTTACGTGAAGAAATTATATTTTGAGTTGAAGTGCATTTGCCAAATATGAATGAAAGGTAAATATGAAAAACTTGTGTAAAATAATCAGTTTTATTATAAAAAATTTTATGGCATGTAAGCATACTTTAACAACTTGCCATTAAAATTAAATTTTAAAAAATTTTTGATATTCAGTAATTGAAACTAGTATATAATTTCCTACTTTAGAAATTAATGTAGCAATAATTTTAAATTCTTATTAATATTGAGAGAACTCCAATATATTTCTTAGGTATAAAAATGAAACAGGATTCTAATATAAAAAAATGGGTAATAAAACTTTAATTTTGATGTGTTACGTGATCATTTATATAGAATTATCTAAATATATATGGGTTGTAATAGTGTGAAAGAGAGAGAGAGACATAACACAATTAAAGCTAAAGAAATGTATGAAGCTGAAACAATTTATTCTGAATGTCAATTCATTCAAATAATCATTTAAATGAAAAAATGTCCAGAACGAATTGTTTGTAGAAAATATCATAATAAACATATTTAATAAGTTTCTGCAATTCTCATAAGAACAATCTTTTTATGATCATTATGCTTTCCATCTTGATTGCTCCCCAAGTGTTTCTGCTTCAGGTAAACGAGAACTTCATGGATGCTGGGGACTCTTCAGGGATGTAGGTTGGTTAGTACGGTTTTTGGCGCAAGGTCCAAAAAAGACAAGCTGCACCAAAAATTAAAT
>JAPDSC010038364.1:220959-239589 GCA_026290005.1 Latrodectus geometricus
TGTGTGTGTGTGTGTGTGTGTGTGTGTGTGTGTGTGTGTGTGTGTGTTTCATCTATCATTAGTATCTATCAGTTTAAGCTGTAGATATAGAACAAAGCAACTTTCTCGTACAGAGTGATCATAGAGCAGCAAAAATGTTTCTTTGAGCTGTGATTAACTTTTTATTTAATTGCTTAAAATTCTCAAACTAATAAGTTTTGTAAAATTATTGTATTACACATATTTTTATTTTTATACTTTATGAGCTTGAATTAAAATCGGGCTTTCTTTTCAAAATTCATTAATTTACTAAAGTCTTCAAAATTGTTTTCTTATTTACTCTATATTTGAGTGAATAAATATTGAATGGAATAAATTTGAATTTTTATAATTATATTAGGTTGGGGAAAAAGTTATCCATTATTTTTTCGATAGACGTCTGTAGTAATCGCTATCTCGTGAGGTATCTATCAAACAATTTCAAATTTATGCTCATTGGAAAGGTGACATTTGACACTAAAATATTCTCTTGCGGTTTTTTGTTTGATTAATTCAGTTATGAGTACAAGGTTTTAAAAATAGAAGACAACAAACAGAAAATTCGATACATTTTAGTTTTTCTTTTATAATCGTGAAAATGCTAACCAGGTGGCTAAAATTGTGAAAGGTGCTTATCGTCCTATATATGACTGCAACAACCAGTTACGCACTATTTTGGTTTCGCCGATTCCGTTTGGGAATTTGGATGCTAAAGATGCATCTCGCATGGATACAACATCGTCGAGAATGTCTATAAAATATCAAAAATTATCAAACTTGACAGCATGTCAGCAGTCGTAGCTTCGCACAAGACCTAAAAATCTACATGAAAACTGTTTTAAACCTTTTTACAATGCGAATCTGAAAAAAGTTACAAAATGTTCACGTAAAAATAATGGATTTCTTTTTCCCCAAACTAATATTTTGCTTCGCAAACTATCTTTTATAATTTGCTATTTGACAAAGTTATTATGATGTAAATATGCAGAATACCAACTTTTGTTATCTTCTTAAGTTTGCTTCATAATTTCTGTGAAAAACTCATAACGCTTTATGACAGAAAAAATTGGAATATTGCTTGATATTATAGAAAAGAGCATGTTAGGAAAATTTTAAATTGATTCTCTTAAAAATAGTTTTGTTAAATATCAATGCTTGTGTATTCAGTGACATGTTAGTGGTGAAATGAAATTAGATTCTGTTTTATGCTTCAGTGTTATTATACATTACTTTATGATATTATACATTTCAGCTGAGCCATATTTTTTTATAAAATTCTCTGTATATAAAAATATGGTAATATAAATGATTCTAAGTATCAAAATTCAATACACTTTTTAGGGGGGTAATTCAATACACTAATTAACAAACATGCTTTTTATACAAAAAAAATTAAGAGGACAAATATTTTAGACAGTGAAAATATTCTTCATTGTATAAAATGTTTGTCTTCACTGAATAAAAGTAGAAAAAAACTACAAATAAATAAGGCAGATTAAAAAAAATGTCTCTCTTTTCAATGCATAAAATATTGCTCTTCATTGTGATTTAAAGGAAAAACAAGTAAAAATGTTTTTAACGTAAGTTGCTTCTCATTAATTCTTTTACTATATCATACAAAAAATATTTTGTATTTAAAATAAGCTGGTATATCGAAGTATATTAAAATGAATAATAACGTAATAAAATTAATAATACATTGCTATTAACTTGAATTAACAGCTAATTTTTTTACGTAAATATCTGTATTTAATATAAACGCTTGAATAAATAGAACAATTATTTTATTTTTGGTATAAAACATTAATAATTGGTGACTTAAATGTATTATCTTATTTATTAAATTAATTTTTATATTGATGACTAACAAAGCTACTGTATTTCTCTTATTGTGAAATATTAGTATTAAGAAAATATCTTTTATATTATTTTCATAATTTATTGAAAAATTAATAAAATAACAAAAATTTGGATAAATAAAGATTTTATATAAAAATTTATGATGTGAGTAGTGGAAAAATGAGAGCTCAGTCCCACTTTTCGATGACAGTTCAACCTCACTTTTTGATTAGAGTTCAACCCCACTTTTGAGTTGAATCATAAATTTTACGAGGAAGATTTCACTTAATATTTATACCACTAAGCAATTGTACCTCAAATATTGGAATATCAATAAATCATTAACTTAATTTAAAATTTCTTAATTAATTTCAAAATGAATAATTTTTTAGAAAGCATTTTATATATTTGTTTATTTTTAGATAAAGATCTTGTTACTTGGTACAAAATTCTTCCATTTTGAACAATTTCCAAGATAAGATAGTTACTCACTCATGAGTTTAAAAATTTTAAATAAAAGCATAATGGTAATTCATTAACGGACTTTGCAATAGAAGTAAAATGTTTTCGTTGTGATATTAAATTGTTGTAGTTTAGAAAGGTTTTAGAAGTAATGATAAGAAGTAAATTTCGCGAAATATTGCAAGTTAATATAAATAGTTATAATGAAATATTGCAGAATTTTGTTTTTCGTTATTAAGTTTTCGTTATAGAAAGGTGTAATCACCATTAAACACATTGGCTATCTCTCATCGAAAAGCCTGAGACCTTCAAAGAGTCTGTAATGGAAGAAAGTATTACCATCTTAGACGATTCATTATTAATATAGAAAAATTTTCTTGATAATGGAGTGTATGTATCCTTTCGAAGATATTTTACAAAAAAAGGATTTCTCCCGTCAGTTCACACCCACGCTGTGTATGCTTTCACAGCAAGAGTTTATAAAACTTACTTGCAGTAAAACGCTTCAAAGGAAAATTACTGCGAGTATTATTTCCTTGTCATATAAACATGTGTTTCTTCAGATTGTGTTGGACAAAGTAAAGAACAATCCTCTCCCTACGACTACATTCAATATCGAAATGTGTACGATGTCTTACCCAAATCATTGACTGAACTCATAAAAATGAACATTGAGTTGAATTTGAATTCAATGTTTGAATGCACCCAAAATTACGAAAATCAGGTAAGGCATGAGTGCCTTACTTATAATTATGGGAAAAACTATATACATGCGAAAATATAGTGATGTTAATCATCAACTTGGAGCAATTGGCAAGGAATTTTATTGAACTTAATGTTAATATATTAAATTATGTAAACATTAATTTATAATATCCAAAGCCAAAAAATTGTCACCTCTGACCCTGAATTATTGAGATTGTTCTAATTTTATTTGTTATTCAGTTTTGTTTAGAAATGTACTTTTTAAGTATCATGCTTTTAAATAAATTTTGTTACATTTCTAATTTGTTCTAATTTTGCTGCATACATTTAGAAGCTAACATTATATTTATTTTCAGTCAGTTTTAATGTAATTGAATGATTTGTATGAGGATCTCTTTTTACCTAAGAGTTTTTCTGAGGTTGAAACTTTATTCCAGTCGATGGGTGGTAAAGTTCCCCGACAAGAAATAAGAAAATGGTTATCATCTCAAAATTCTTATACCTTTCATAAAAGTTTAAGAAATAATTTTCCGAGAAATCGAGTGATGGTGAGTGGGATGAATATTTAATTCCAAGCAGATATTGTTGATTTAAAAGGAATAATGCATTTTAAGACTGCTATAGCTACATTTTAACGTACTTAGATATCATTTAAAAATATGGTTGGGCGTTTCCAATTAAATGGAAAGATGCTGCTACTATTATATCTGCATTTAAACGGATATTTGAAAAGAAAAACCCGTTAAAATTGCAAACCGAGCAGGGAAAGGAATTTCTTAATAAAAAATTTCAGTCTTATTTAAACGAAGTAGGTGTACATTTTTTCAGAACATTCAATCAGACAAAAAGTTCAATAGTTGAAACATTTAACCGCACATTAAAAACTAAACATCGGAAGTACACTACTGGCCATTAAAATTGCTACACCAAGAAGGCGAAATGCTACAGACGTGAAATTTATACGAAAGGAAGAAGGTGCTGTGATATGCAAACGATTAGCTTTTCAGCGCATTCAGACAAAGCAGGCGCCAGTAGCGACACCTACATTGTGTTTAAATGAGGAAATTGTTCAGCCAGTTCCTCATACATAAATTGCATTTGAACGTTGTTGCCTGGTGAAAAATTGTTGTGATGCCTCGTGTAAGAAGGAGAATTGCGTACCAGCACGTTTCTGACTTTGATAAAGGTTAGATTGTAGAGTACCGGGATTGCGGTTTACCTTATCGCAGTATTGCTGCTCGCGTCGGTCGAGATCCAATGACTGTTAGCAGAATATGGAATCGATGGGTTCAGGACGGTAATACGGAACGCCATACGGGATCTCAACGGCCATCACTAGCAGCCGAGAAGACAAGCATATTATCCGCATGGCCGTCATGGATCATGCAACCACGTCACGAGCCATGAGTCAAGAAACTGGGTCGTTTGAAAGACAACAAGTGTCTGCACGAACAGTTCGACGACGTTTGCAGCAGCATGGACTCTCAGCTCGGAGACCAAGGCTGCGGCTTCCCTTGACGCTGCGTCATAGACAAGAGCGCCTTCAATGGTGTGATCAACGACGAACCTGGGCGCACGAATCGGGAGACGTCATCTTTTCAGATGAATCCAGGTTCTGTGTACAGCATCATGATGGTCGCATCCGTGTTTGGCGGCATCGTGGTGAGCGCACACTGGCAGCGTGCATTCGTCATCGTCATATTGGCCCATCACCTGGCGTGATGGTATGGGTTGCCATTGGATACACGTCTCGTTCACCTCTTGTTCGCATTGACGGTGCTTTGAACAGTGCACGTTACATTTTCGGTGTGTTGCGACTCGTGGCTCTACCCTTTATTCGAGCCCTGCGAAACCCTACGTTTCAGCAGGATAATGCCCGACCGCATGTTGCCTGTATTGTACGGACCTTCCTTGATACGGAACACGTTCGGCTGTTGCCTTGTCAGCACGTTCTCCAGATCTTTCACCAATAGAAAACGTCTGGTCAATGGTTGCCGAGCGACTGGCTCGTCACCAAACCCCAGTCACTACGGTTGATGAACTGTGGCATCGTGTTGAAGCTGCATGGGCATCTGTACCTCTACATACAATCCAATCTCTGTTTGACTCAATGCCCAGGCGTATAACTGCTGTTATCACTGACAGAGGTGGTTGTTCTGAATACTGATTTCTCAGGATCTATCCAGCCAAATTTTTTGAAAATTTATCCACTTGTTATTTCTAGTATAATATATTTGTCCAATAAATATCATTTTGTTATCTGCATTTCTTCCTGGTGCAGCAATTTTAATGGCCAATAGTGTATTAAGTGCATTTTTCATTTCTTTTATTCATATATATTTTTTACGGTTGATAATTTTTCTTTTTTTAAAAATCTAACTGTACAGCATTTTTATTTTTTCTCCTCATTAAAGCTAATTATTGTTTAATATTTTACATCCAAACACACACACACACACACATTTTATGTGTAATTTCATCAATATTGAATGAAAAGAAATTGAATTTTCTCATTAGATTTTCTAATGCTTTCAGTCCAATCTCGAGTGGTTATACATGTTCCACTAGTTTTTCCATCTTTAGTCAAAGTAAAGCTAACTTAGTATTAGTTAATCCTTGCATTAGCTCAACAATTTTTTAAACTAAAATAAAAATGTTTTCACTAAAAATGCAGTGATAGTTACTTTATTAAGGGACTCAATCGCATGCAAGTTTTCAGATTTCTAAGGGTGACGTTACAAGTGTTCGCGTCATAATAGCAATAAGATTTTGTGAAGAGGATATCAAACTCTTCAGATCAGTTAAAATTAGGATAAAAACAATCTCAAAGGATAGAAAAGTGGCTCACGTGTAAATGTTGTTTATTGAGAACTGTAACAGAATTATTAACTAATTTGTAAACGGGTAGTATGCAAATCGATATGCTAAATAAAATTTCACTTCGGATAATAAAAATGTACCTTTAATTGCAAAGAACAAAATTAATTGATACTGGGAGATATAAAATTTGGGATGTATCCAATTAGTAGCAATAGCTATTAAACTTCGACATTTAAAATTCGAGCATCTACTCCTTAATAAAGAGACGATTCGGTGTAAATTGCGATTTTGATTGTTTCTTCGGATTATTTATAACGTTGGTGGGTTCCCTCCCCCCTATAATAATCTCTTAAAGTTTGGTAGTCATTCTATAATTGCTTTGTGAACACAGGGATTCATTTGATAGACCCTACATTATGAAATGAACTCCCAACTACTACAAACATCCACATTTAAAATAGAAATCAAATTCTAGTACAGAGCTCTAATCGCAACAAAAACTGTCCACAAATATACATGATATCGGTTTGATCCCTTTTGTACTCATTTGATTCACAACTGAAAAGAGGCCTTGAAGCAAGATATCATTTTTTCCCCCTACAAAGTAAAAAAATTGCAAACACTCATTCATATTAACATATATAAGATTGCTTTCGCTTCATTCTTATATATTATATATTCATCAGAAAAATGACGAATTTTTGCAATTCTTCTTCGATTCTTAATATAGCAAGTGTATTTAAGCATTGTACACATATGCTTGACCGAAAATAATTTTTTATTAATTATATGGCTGAGAAAGACAAAGCTGAATTATTCTGTTAAAAGTAATAGGCCATGGTTCCACCAGCTACTTTATTATCCACTCACGGGTCTTGACAGCTAGCACTTAAAAACTTCCGTCAAAGGTAGAACTGTCTGATCTAATTATCTTGAAATTTCGGGAGAAACTACGAATTTGGTAGTTAATAATTATTAGCACTTAAAACACTCAGAGAAAAATACAAGGAATTTGTATTACTTTCATTTTTAATGCGAAAAATATAGTATTGCGATTTTTTCCAACAAGTCTAATTTAGGTGGGGTTCCTAGAAGTTACTCGAATAAAATAACAAAAATTGAACACTCGATCATCATTATTTAGTTTAAAGAGCAGCGAAATTTAGAGATTCATAATAATAATGTTAGTGATAAAATGTATTTTTCACCATACTGCAAATCATAGGCATGAGCAACAATAAATAATTTCTGTTCTGAATCATGTTAAGACCCTCTCAATTGCGAGTTTCTGCTGCAACGCCTCCCCATATAGTCAGCACTGATTCCGTTTTGAGTACCACTTTCTTGGATAAATATAAAAATTTAAAAACATTTTTATCTACATGCAACTAAAAACTTCTGATTATTTTAAAATCTGATAACTATTCAGGAAATGGATATATCTTATTTTCTTTACAAGAATTTCCCTCTCTAAAACATAAAAAATATAAATATGAAATACAAATTCGCATGCTTATTATGTTGTATTATAAGGTGTATAATAAAAAAAATATCAATGCAGAATACAAATTCATGTTTCACATCCGAATTTGTGCATTAATCACAAGTTCCATATTTGTGCAGATTTATTAAAATACATAAAACATACATAAGAATTTACATTATTTCACTTTCTAAAATTCTACACAATACATATTTCAAAGCAAACAATGACACAATTATTACAATAAAATACCAATCAACAATGCTTTTTTTTCACATGTAACGAGTAAAAATACTAACTAGTAATGCCTCCAACACAATATAAGAGAATATTCCGATGCTAATTTATACATATTAAAAAATCTTTTTAAATGAAATCTGTTGCTCGATTTTACTTAAGTATGAGTCTTTTTATATGCTATCAACACTTTGTATACGCCGCAGTAACACCGTGTTACTCACAATAATGCATGTTACATCCTAGCCAGATTCATCTCCATTAAAGCAATACTTGAGATTTTTTCTTTCCTAAAAATGAATTGCCAAATAAATTTGATTAGCATCAAAAGTAATCAACAAAACGATATTTTACAGTTACACATTTAAATTTTTTTTATCACTAAAATTAATAATTATTTGTAATAATATTGGTACAATTCCTGCAATTTTTAAGAGAATTAAAGCTTAAAAAAATGGCACACTAACATGATGTAACAGTTTCAGCATATAAATCATATCTATCAAGTATTTAGAATTCAACCGTTAATTATAATATAAAAACTGTATAAGCAAACTATCCACACACACACAATTTACCCTATACTAATTTCAAACTAATGGGCAAAAAATAATTCAAAGTAGATTGATCTCGGCAGCTTTTAACTCTTAATGAATACATAATACAAAAACTGCTCAAAAATCGAATCGTACTTTCTATATAAGTTAAATAGAAATTGTTCTCTAATAATTTATAAAATCAAAGAAATACACTGCAACACCAACTTTCAATAAGCATATCATTACGATTCCTACAGAAGAGAATAATATTTACATGTAAGCAACTAATACAGTAAGCTCATTTTTGTAAACCAACAATAGAATTTTAAGGACATAACATTTCGTTTTTCACATACTTTTTTAAAGACCTTAGCTACCAACATAAAACATTCAGACTACACCCCATGTACCATACTAAAAAAGAAGGTATTTCTCAAATACCAAATAAATGTATGCCAAAAATTCGATAGCACAATTATGTTAACTAACTATGGCCATGTTGGTCTTTAACCTCACTACTACTTAGACTAAAAAATGTTTGAAAGAATGGATAATAAAAGCAAAACATAATGGATTTAAGTGACTTCAAGTAACGTATCACATAACAAAATCATGTTCTTCATAGAAAAAGAATTCCCTTGCAACTACTGAAGAAAGGATACATACTGGGTGCGGCAGAAAAACTTGGAAAAAGTTATTGCATTATAGAATAGAAATTAACTAATTTCTTTCTAATTTGCATGTTCAGTATTTTTTTTTTGTCCACCTCTTTAATTATATATCTTAGTTTGGTGGGGCCTCCAGTAAGCCACACAAGTTTGGACTCTCAAAAACAATCGTTTCGTTGGAAATGAGATGTATTAAAGGTACAAGACATGCGACCAATTTATGAAAATTTTTAGAAAGTATTCCGCCTCTGCATCGCAGCAAAAGAAGACCACTTTGAAACAATTACATTTATTTATTATTTGATTATATTTTTAATAAAGTTACATAAAATATTGCTTGGTTTTTTACCCCGTATTCTACACTGCGCATTTGCATGCACATCAGTTGATTTGTTTGTCGCTCAACGGTCATGTTTTGTGCATGAGTTACAATTTAAAAGATTCCAAATCTCTATAAACATCTCCAAATGAGCTTGGAATCAAACATACAAACTTGAACCGAAGGTCAGAGCGCACATCTGTCACCCTTGGGGAATTTTGGATTTCCATTCTTATACAACGAAATACTTTTAAAAACACATTTAAATATATATATAGCACATTTGGATAATGATCAAATCGGCTATCCAACACGTAGCTTAAAATGAACATGAGTTTTCCGATCTAACGATACTTTCTGAAGCGGAAAGTTCTAGATTCAATTCTAACCACAATTCAACAGCAGAAAATAGATGTTTCAGGATGTACAATTCTCAAGATATATGCTTTCGAGATTTCCGGATTCCCTTCCTGCTTCCTACAAGTAAATACTTATCATTAATTGCTCCCAAAAGGTTATCCCAAGTGGATGTAAAGAAAAAGATTCACAAATAAACTATTTAATTGACCACTACAAGGAATCAAAGAAACATGAGTTTTTTCATGCTTGGATTTAAATTAAATTTTTCTAATGAATGGTGAAATATTGTTGCATTTATATTTAAATTAGATTTATTTTTGCACACATTTGTCTGCATTTGCCAGCAAAAAAAAAGTTTCTTCCATACTTTATATTATATATTAATTACACAGTATATAAAATAAGAAGTTTACTGGAGCCTTTCTTACAAGTTTATTTAAAACTATGTTTACATTAAGCCTAATTATGCTAAATGCTAAACGGACCTTAAAATCTTTGAATAGGAGGATACCTAATAAATTTATATTAAATTATTTTATTTGGTTAAATAATAATAAAAATGATAGGTTAATTTTAAAGAGAAAAGGATGCATTTAGCTTTCATACATACCACAGTTTTTTAATACTTTCCTTTAAACTAAAAAATAATTTATTTATGCAAAAGAAGTAATTCAAGGATTGACTATAGAAAACAATATATTTTTAGGCAATATATTTTTTGGCTGAAAGCAATATATTTTTTGGTAAAACTTAGTAAATTCACCATAAAAAAATTATCACTTTTAGGTTTAAACATATTTTTCACAAGATATTTAACAAGGATTTAAAACTGACTTGAAAAGAAATTTCCTTCAGCTTGATAATAAGCTAATAGGCGAATGCAGAAAAAAAATCAAAGACTAAATTTAAAAGAAATAGGAGATAATATTTTTCAGAAACTTAAATGCATATTAAATAATATAAATATACTAATTAATTAAAAATTTAATGGACAATTTTTAATTCAAATAAAATGTATCGTTTCAGATGACGGACATCAGATTTACAGTACATAATATCAGTATCTTTTTTTCACGAATTTGTGATAATACTTAAATGAAAGAAAAACTTTAACAAATTGAATATGAGGACCGTGATAGCCTGGTTGGTTAGGGCATTCGTTATCGGAAAGTAGTGAGTTCGAATCCTCTTGCAATCAAATATCCACCGTGTTAATTAATAGCGGTTGGGGCACGTTAAATATGCCATGGTCGCAATGTCCTCCATGTGAAATGATATCCCTGGGAGTGACAGGCCAAAGATTGGGGAGTTTTCTACTTGGTACCTGCTTCTAAATTACGAAGACTCTTACCCGGCTGCTTCCATCTAACTGCTGAAGCCTCACTCAGGGCTAGGTACATGGAAGCATGCTGGTCTAACAACAAATCTGGTATAGCAAAAGTAATGTATTCAAGATGTTTTTAAAATAACATGCATGTCATCATAATGACGCTACCAAAAAGTGATATTTATCAGATTCTCTCAATAATACCACACAATTCACTTATTTAATGAATAAAAAATAATTAACATTATGATTGCTAAGAATTGATGTTATCTTACATTAAATAACACAACTAACGTTAACTGTAAGCAAAAATTAAAATTATATATTAAAAGTGACAGGTTTGATTGAAGTTGTAAATATTAGATGCTATTAAAATTATTTTTAATGAATATTGACTTAAAATATTCAATAATATTTAAACTAATTAATTTATTGTAACTTTCAAAAATCTTGACATTCTGACATTTCAATTAATTAAATAGATTATTTCATGAAAATTATACATACTTTGACAATAAACAAGTGTGAGACATTTACAATTAGATAATATCGTATACTTGATAGATACTATTGCAAAATAGATACTATAATAGAAAATAAATGTGAACGATTCATTACCTCTATTAATGGATACTCTTCGATTTTCATGTAGTGTAAACGCGTTGTTTTGGCTAAAATATCAACAGAAATGGTTGGAATATCAGTTAGTATTTGTCACTATACTCACTGCCCCATATTGAATTACATTCAGCCAAATCTCATGAAAAATAGTCGAAATTTAGGAAAAATTACAAAAAATCAAAATTAAGATCTTTAAATTCAAATATAAAATTTAGTGGTCAATTTCTTAAATTATTTCGATAAAACCATGTATAAAAGAAATTTACCTTTTGTGTTGAATTATATAACGCATATAATCCCCTTACCTTTTTTAAGGAAATATTTGGTTGACCAATTGAAAATATAACACATAAATTCATTTTAATTTTATAAAAAAATACTAAATAATACATTCATTGTATTCAATTTGATAACAAAGCTAAAAAGATAAGCATAGAGACATCAACCAAAAATTATTAAATTTTTAAAGATAGGTTTCTTAGGAAAATTTTTCTTAACTCTGAATCTTATTCTATGAATTGTGAATTAATTGATAGCACTTCTTATTCATTTAAATAAATTTGTGATATTTGTATGTATATAAAACAATTTTTTTTTTTTTTTTTGAAAGAAACCGAACTTGTGACGAAAATATAAATTTCATCATTTTCTAGAACTGCCAGGGATTTTTGTTTTCATCTAATAAATTAGCTTTTAGAACAAAAATTTTAAAAAACAAGATCTATTTTTAGTAAGCATTTTCCTGTCTTAAATCAATTTCTAAGACAGATGGCTATTGCAGTTTCAAGTGAAATTTATAAGGGATTCTTTTTCTTTCATGTTTTATTAAGCATTTATTATTTACTTAAACAAAATATTTATAAAATTTGTGACACTAATCTGTATTTATATTAATTATCTTGTTCATAGAGACTTCAATCATACTTAATTGAGATAGCAACTATTGTTTAGCAACCAAATATTTCGTATATGATCTCAAAACTAGCTACAATGTTCACCTCTAGACATCAATATCTGCTAATTGTATGGCAGAGTACTTCAGATGTATTCTTACAGAACACTTATAAAATGCAGTAATGACGTGCAAAGTAGACGAGTTTTAAGGATCCGCATATATAGGGTATTAGCTTGAAAATTTATCAGACAAGATTCCCTCAAAAGGCCAAAAATGAAAGATTGCAGAAAATGTCAAAACTTCATGATGCTTTAGGAAAAAAAAACCTCTTTTCATACATTTTCAAAATTAATTTGATTATGTTCAAAAATAAATTCTAGATACTGATATGTAATATTAAATGTTAACATTAGTACTTGAAAAATTTATATCAGAGTCATTCATTTTAATATTTTCTCCAGCATTTCTATCAGTTTCAATATAAAATATACACATATAAAAAAATTTACAAATTAACAAATAGCTTTGAAGAATAGTGTTTTGGTTTAATTTGCTTTACTAACTCCATTTTTTGTATACCAGGGCTACTGAGTGGAAATCAATTGTTTAAAGTGGATTCTCAACTACTACTATTCAATTATGAGGCAATTTGGTTTGATTATTTGTTGCTCAATAATTATTTTTCACAATTAGACAGAAACCTGATTCAAAAATTATCTCTAAACTACTACAAGCAACTAGCCCAATGTTGTAATTGCACCAATCAATGAACGATTGAACCAAAGGAAACAATGCTAACCCTTTTAGAAAATCTGAATTGGTAGTTGAACCCATAAGCTACTGCTTAGAAGGCTAGAACATTGTGTATTTAGCTGCCAACTTGACAAGTATTTTGTATGGTAATGGTTTAATAAAACAGATGTTATTTTATTAATTATTATGAGCTTTCATGGAGTTAAGTCAAGTAGATATGAACTTGTTGACCTACTTACAATAGGGGCTTACCACAAATGTCATTTGTGAAGGATTTTGTGTAAAAAATAATATTAAACTGAAAATTTCAAAATTTATTCTAACATATTTTATCAAGAAATAGAAGCAAGACATTTTGTTTATTACTCTATAATCACCCTTTGAATTAAGATAGAGCAGTGATAATTAAGAAAGAACTTAATATAACAAGATTTCATGTTTTTCAACAGCTTTAATTATGGAGGAAATTAGAAATGCAACTGGAATCATTACTAGCAGCAATACAATCCAAAGATCCTTGCACACACAAATTCTGTAATCGCAGTAGAATAGACATAATAAATTCATTGATCACAAATGTTAATGCAAAGAATCACATGGTTTGGTGAGCAACTCACTGTTTAGAAATAACTGAAGAATCAAAATCTTTTCTGAAATGATGAGGCCAAGTATTCACTCTCACAGTCTAATGGATGTGGGTTTATAGAAAATCTGTACTACAGATTATAGTTCTAATAGAAGTGTCTCACTGATTACCTTGTTATATCGATTTTTTACATAATAGAATTCTTCTCATTATTTTCTGCACTATTACAATATTTAGAGATGAAGGTTACTTAAAAACTGAGTTCTATGTTTTCTGCAAGACTACTTTTAAGAAATGAAGATAATATGTTCACTTTGTTTCCACAATATATGTAGATAATATATATAGATAATATGTTCACTTTGTTAGTATTTATTAACAAAAAAAAAGCAAACATACACAATATTAAACACAATATGAAAATGATTTCTGCAGTGTACAAACATTTTTGTCGATACACTATACAAACGTACCACAACATTAATAAACATTGTTTAAATTGTGAACAGATATGTTAATATTACATAATAAATTGTACTATGCATAAAAACTATGCATAATGATATTTGTGAAATTAAATTTTGTAATCAGGTTAAAATTATGGTTAGATACAAAAATTAATATAAAAAAAATCATTTATAAAAAAAGGAATATAATTACATGTGACAAGATGTAAAAAAATAAATTATACTGAAAATGCATCAAACTTGGCTTATATTAAGTAATTACAACTTACAGTTAAAATGTTTCAGCAATTGGCAACACATATTCTAAAAATCATAAAGAAAAGAAAATGAAACAAATAATTATTTAATGTAACCTCTTTATTAACACAGATAAAGAAAAGAAAAAACAGTGTTGCGATTCTTTTTTGCATATCTTTAATAAAAGATAAAACAACCCTAACAAATACTATTCCAATTATAACATATATATGTGTGTGTGTGTGTTTGTTTGTTTGTTTGTTTGTGTGTGTGTGTATTTGTAAGAGAGTCATAAGCTAGGGATGGGAAAATTTATCATTGAATAGTTAATAATTTAGTTCACAAATTTCAAAGTTAAAAAAAAAATTCTTTTAATTTAAAATTTGTTTTATGAATATTCAAGAAAATTATTTATAAAAATTATAATTAATTCTAATGTTAAAAATATGTACAATATTATTTGAATAAAATAATTTCGAATGTTTTTATTTTAAAATTTTAATTTTTTCAACAAATTTAACAGAAAATATAATTATATCATAACGTTTTTCTTTATAATAATAGTTAATAATATTTAATGAACAACAATTATAATATTCTATTCTTTAATAACAAAATATTTACCAATTAAATTAATTTCAAAAAGTGTTAAATGGTCATTATGGTATCAAAGATATCTTTGTCAAGATATCATTCATTTTGATGAGATAAAACTGAAAAATTTAAAAATATATAAAAAATATTTAAAACTTAAAAATTTATGTCTGTTAACAGTCATATATTATATTTAACAAACTAGATTATGTTGATGTGAATAACCTACTTTTAATATTACTTCACCAGTCAAAGTAAATAAATTAAAATCTTTTTCTTAAATTTAAATAGTGTTTTGAGTTTCAATTTCTGAAAATAAAGATAAATTAGTTTTAAATTAACTAACTGCAGATAAGAACGTTTTCTTATCTGCAGTTAGTCTACTTTGTTAACTTAAATCAAGTCTTAAAAATATTAGATTCTAGTAAAATAAAAGTCTTTTCCTTGAACACAACCCAAGGAAGTAGATGATTTGTTACAAAATAACCAAGTACGATGTGGAACATCTGGCTGCGGTGGTCGAACAGTTTTGAGTAGATTTCCTCCCTCAAGATTCCATATACGAGTAACATTGTCAGTTCCTGTAGCTGCAAGTAAATCCATTCTTTCACTAACAGAGAAAGGGCATTTTTTTGGAGTATGCACATGACCAAAGTACTCTGCCACTTTTCTTCTCATTCTCATATCTACCTATAACAAATATTATTCTAAATCAAAAATATGTTTAAATTCTTAATTTATAACAGAACACTAATTTTACACAAAACTTTAATATTACTACAGATTATTAAGGATATTCAATACAAAGTTAATTTTATAAACTAATAAAAATTTGCCAACCAAAAAATTCTAAAATTTTAAAATCTATGCATTATGGAATTACACGGCCAAATTTTATAAGCCAGTACAGGTACTAAATGTGCCAAATCTTGTGAATTACTTTGTTAGAATGGATTCTTGAGCATGATGGTGATGGCATAATGTGATATGCACATGCACAATTTTAGTAACTCTTGAAGCTTTTACTATGCTTTGTTTCCTTTATTTATGAGTGTTACTTGAGTGTTTGAAATTATAATTTGTTTATAATTTTATTTTTAATATTTTTGTGTGAAATAACAAAATTTAAGTTAAGAAGATAATTGTATAACACTTGGCATGAAAACTCGAAATCATACCAAACTTGTGCCAGTTTGTAGAATTTCACCAGTTACACTTCTTTCCTCACTGAGAAAAATATAATTACCCAAGAAACAATTTTCCAAATAACATTTTCCATTCCAAACATAGAATTTCTAATATTAAAAACCTCCAAAATTTCATATTTTCTATAATTATTGTCTAAAAAGTAATAAATTTATACTAAAGAATGAAAATTGCTATGGTTTGCTACCAAAAATCTTCATCAAGTCAGTAAAATAACACTGGGTATTCTTATCAAGAGTATATATAACATTTACATTCTTCATAAAAATCACATTGATTCTTGATATGAATAATTTCAAATGATAAAAGTATCAATTGAAATAAAAAAAACTAGCAAGAAAAATGTAATGAAGTATCTTATACGATCACTAATATGGAAAGTATAAAATTCAATGAGCTAAACTCTAGACTTGACTTTGTATAGCATTGCTATTTAGTATAATATTGCAAGTTTGATAATATTTGAAAATTTCTTAAAAAAATATTTTACTTTCTAGGATAAATAATATTGTTTACTTAGACAATTAACATTTAAAAATTTAAAATAAAACTTGAATTACAACATAAAACTTACATTTTAATAATATTTTTAATAAAAAAAACAACTTATATTTTTTAAGTGATGATTACAAAAACTATAGTATATTGAGTGTGTGCTAAGATAAATAAGAACAAACTAAATGTTTTCAGCCTTTCATCCCTTTAATGATCAATAAAACTGAGTACCAGGCATGCTCGAGAACTAATACACTTGAGGTTTCAAGTTTGGCTGACCATCTAACCAGGACATATGCTTCACACCCCAGATCCCTCAGTCAAGAAAACAAATATGGCAACTGTGGGCCTTCTGATGGGCAATAGTATCACAAAGTTTAGTTTTAGTTTTGCCTGGATATTGTACAATTTCTAGCAAGTTATGTCTTTCCTTCTATTTTTATGAATATTTAGATGTTCAAAACAAGACATGAATGAATTTAGAAGAATTAACAAATGATATTTTTAATTGAATAATTATTATGGTTAACCACTAAGTCAGTTTTCACATCAGCAAAATTCTCTCCTTCTAAAACGAAAATAAGGCTGCATAGAAACAAATGATAGTAATGAGTTAATTAATCAGTTACTCATGATATTTCTAGAGTGTTTCGTTTATTTGTCACTCAAAGGTCATTTTTTGCACACAAAAGCAAATTAGATCTGGACCTATGACTTAAAACAGATTTTGAACGACTACAAACATCCAAACCCATAATAGGATTTGAACCCATGAACTCTTGAACCAAAGACAAGAGCACTAACCATTCAGCTACCAGCATGACAAAGCTCAACTTGTTGAATGTTGGGGATAAATATACTTCAAGAATCTGAAATTGATTACAGTAACAACTTTAAGACAAGAAACAAACAATGAATAACACTATTCTCCACTGCAGGACAAAAATAAAAGAAATTTTCTATTCCTTCATTCCGTGTCTCTGATTGCTGCAGATACTCAAATCTATTTTAATTTCTAAATTTTGCATGATTTAAATTTATAAATATTTTTATAAAAAAAATCTTCAAAATTTCTAAGCATAAAATATATCATAAAACTTCCAACATACTTTACTATTTATTTATGTGAATTTAAATGATGAAATGAGATCTCTATTCCATTAAGTAAATATGCATATGTAATTACTGAAATGAAAATTGGAATTGCGGTAAGTAATTTACTTAATAAAGAGATCACTTATTAAAAGTAAGAAGCAAGCTAATTTATTGTATGTCTAGCATTTATTATGTATTGGAGATACGATAAATCCATAGAGGTTTTACCTCTTATAAAATGTATAGACCTGTATTAAACATTTCAAATAAATATCTTCTTTGAAACTGTGCCAGAAAAATTATGCTTCATGAAGTTCAATTCAATTTTAACAATCTAAAATTTAAAATGTCAGATAACCTAATCCAATTTAGTCATAGTTAATCAAAGAATTTAAATACATTTTTCCTATTATAATTTATAACATTTAATTCCCATTTTCAATTGACACATAAATAGCCACTTTTTATAAAAAAAAATTCCCTTTGTCCATATTTTCATCATAGTTAGGATTATATTGTAACATTTCTATAAGATAAATTGAATAAAATTAACAAATTTACAGGAAGTTTTATGATAAATGCAATAACATAAACATTTTATACTTTAAAAGATAAAAAGCAAAAAAAAAAGCTTATTATTATATAATAAAAATATTCTTGATTCATTACATTTAAATGTTAGTGGATAAGAATTATTTACTATATATTTATAAAATAAATAATTTAGGCACATGAATAATAAGCTGCTAATAATCTCACTGAAATTTAATGCTGGTTTTAATTCTTTCACAATTCCCACTTTTTAAAAATTTATAAAGTTTGTATGAAAAAATTCATTAATAAAAAATGTACTTCTGTATATATATATATATATATATATATATATATATATATATATATATAT
>JAPDSC010038364.1:244589-281904 GCA_026290005.1 Latrodectus geometricus
AGAAAAATCCTTAAAGTAGTTAGAAATACAACATTTTGGGGAAAATGTTTAAAAAATTAAGGCTAAAATATAATACTATATGTGATTCTAAGAAATGCTTTTCTCCAGAATGAAATTTCTGCGATTTTCATAGAAAGGCACAATAAGAAGTTTGTTTGATCGGCTAACTAATAATGTACAGTTTTTTGTAACACAGTTTAAAAATAAAGTATTTTCCAACTAAAAATCCAGTATCTGTTGGTTCCCAAAAATACTTTTTAATACACCTCAATATCGCCAATAACAGCTTAATAACGCCAAATAACACCTTAAAATCGCCAATAACACCTCAATATCGCCAATAACAGTTCGTTATTAATCGCCAAAGAACATTTTTTTAAACCAATGAAAAATGTAGTCTTCCCCTATTTATAAGCCAATCAATAATCGCCAATTTCCATCGTTATTTTATAACAGTTATTTGTAACTGTTATCAGCGCAAAATATAACAGTTATAACAGATTATTGAAAAATAACTGTTTGGCACATCTCTAATTATTATGTAAAATACTGGTTTGAGCCGAGATTCACTGTTGTCACCCTTAGAGCGATTTTTCCACATTTGGCGATAAATAACATTGTTTGGCAACCCAACCAATTCTGACCAGTTGTAGATAAAGGAAGGGTATTTTTAGAAGTTACTTGTGCAAAATGGTGAAATTTTTGGCGACTTTTTGAAAAAGTCGCCTAGGGTGAACATACAGTAAATTTTTACCCTGGTTTGCACTATTGCACATGCAAAAGTGTAAAGTTTTAATACATAAAAATTTAATGCCAAAAAAATCTTTCCAGGCAACTCTTTGCAACCTCTAAATAGACAGTCACTGAAGCTAGGATTACACAACATACACATAAAAGAAACATATATTAATAAATAAAATGTATGATTATAAAATGCATCCTTTATATTAATTATTGCCATTTTTAGTTTTTTAAAATAAATATGTAAACTAAAAATGCATGAAAAATATTATATAAAAATACTTACTTTACAAAGAGAGCCATTAAATGTGCCACATATTAGATAATTTTCATCTGTCAAAACTTTGATCTCATCTATTCCAACATTGTACAATTTAGCTCTCCAAGCAATCTTTTTTTCTCTTAAATCAATCACTTCAACTCTACCATTATGAAGTCCAGAAAAAAGAATGTTACCAACAGTATTCCATTCAATAGCATGAATTCTACCTCTGATTGATATAACATTTAAATGACCCCCAGGCACAGAATAAAGTGGAACTGTCTCAGCAGGAACAATTGAAATATTATTAGCACCACCAACTGCAAACTTTTTACAATAGTCATTACTCTTACAGCAGAAAATAGAATAAGGAAGATAACGAGGAGTTGGATAATAATTCATATGAATGTTTTCAGGTTGTTGAACTGCTAAATGTATTAGTCCTTCACCTTTTGTAGGATGGTTTGTTATGTATAAGATGTATCTTGTTTCATCACAAAGAAAACAAAAATCAACAACACTATTTTTAGCTCTGAAATGACCAGAACCTACGTCTGGATTTCTAGTATACACATATGGAATTTCTCCTATAATATTATATAAACTTGTTTCATGGTAAACCTGCCAAACGCCATACATTCTGTTGCTTCCGCCTTTCAATAAAACCACATCAGCAGTCACATCATAACGTTCATGCCAGGTTGTATTTGCACGACGAGGGCCATTCCATTTCATATCATTAACTTTTAAGTCAAAAAAACATGAATTAAAATTAGTGTTTCTCAGTATGCCAGTTTCTCTTTGAGAAAGAAGCTCCGGGAAATGCCTTGGTCTTGAAGAAATAAAGCTTGTTTGTTCTTCAGCTTGTTGCTCAACCCTTTGTCTTTTTGGCAAGGGCATAAGATTATCTTCTCGGAAGTACCTTCCGGTTTCTGGATCACGATAAAAACCAGGTATTTCAAGTTGTCTATCATTACTAGAAGCAGCAGACATATTTTTGCAATTAATTATGATCAAAAAGATAATGAAAAAAAAATTTTTTTACAGTAGTATCAAGGCAGTCACTTTAAAGTCAGATGAACATATCAGGGCAACATTTTGATAGAATTTGATCAATATCAATGCACTTTATAAGGCTTTTATGTAGGATTTAATAAAAATAAAATGAAGAGCAATATTAGATACAACCCATTCAGTAAAAGAATAAAAATATAAGAAACTATTTTTTAAACTCACAAGCTGATATCGATCAGAAAAGCCTAAAGAAAATGCGATTGTTTAACAGCTGGACATAAATGACAAATATCATGCATCCTTCACAACAAGTTCTAACATTTTGATTTCGTAATCCAGTTGAATTTAATTTATACACAGCTTTCTGCAGACTTCTTCCTTTAAACAACAAACTTTTTTATCACATTTAATTTTAACTATTTATATTCCACATGAGGTTAATACACTGGCCTCCAAAAGTTAAGGAACAATATGTTTTTTGAAGCTCACCACAAAATATTTGACACTGACAGTAAAGTTTGCAGTTGATGTAAATGAAAAAAACAAACGTAGAAATTTATACAAAACGCTTGCTGTAGGGATGGGAAGAAAAACCTGTAATCAGTATTTTGTAATCGGTATTTTAATGTAACAACCTGTAATCAGTACTTTTTTTCCCCAAATACTGGTTACTTCCTATAACAAAGTAAGAGCAAGTCCAGACATGTTTCAAGTACACTTGAGTACATGCCGAGCACAGGCCAATATTTAAGACTTACATTTTCCCGAAAATTACGGCACGACGAAATTTGAAATAGGAAATAGGAGCGCTAGGAGGCGCGACCGACGCGTTCTACCACTATCGTACAGGGAAATGCATTGATCTCTAAGAAAATAAAAATCTTTTAAAATTAATTAAATGAAATTGCAAGTAATGTGAAACAGTTGAATTTTCACAAAAATTCATTGATTATTAATCTGTAATTGATTATAGTAAAAAAATGATAAGGGAAATACAAAATCTAACATTATATTATGCAGAATGGAACCAATTTCACTTTCGTTTTTGTGAATAATGAACAATTTAATTCAGAAAATTCATTGCATATATTTCCAATATTATTTTAATTGTTATATTTCTTTTTTGATGTTTTTTCTCGATTATTTATTTTAAATTTCTCTAAATTTAACTACATAATAGATAGTTTATAGAGCTGAAAGACATTTTGATTGATACATTATTTTAATGTTATATCATTAATTGTAATTTTAGAATTTATATTTCAAAGATATTGAATTTTAAATTATTTTAGAATAATGAATTTAAAATTCGATATCTTTGAATTGGAAATTAAATCCTATTATTATCTTTTAACATATTTTTTATACAAATGTAGTTATACTATTACAATTAAATTTGTTTTACATATCAATTCAATTATTTTAATGATTTTTATAGAAAATAGTTTTAATATTAAATTTTTTTGTTATTTTATATTTAAATTCTTTTACTCTTAGTTAAAGCTATAAAAATATTTTGCTATGTAATTGCATTTTATTGTAATTAATTTTTTCTGCCATTGAATATTAAATATTCTTCAAAAAAATTTCTTATAACCAATAACTGTGTTATGTCATTAAATAATTATCTAAATATAGCATTTCTTAAAATGGCATGTAAGAACAATTTAAATCTAGAATCAGGAAGTATTTTTTTGAAAAAATTTAAAAAGGCAATACATCAACTACAATAAGCTTCCTAATTTTTCATTATTTTTCCTGGATGATACAATAAAATCTAAATTTACGTTTCTTTAAAAAGAAAGCAATAACATAAAGCACAAACTAAATTTTTGCTTCATTTTATATGAAGAACAAATCAAATATCCTACTTCACTGAGTCACTTTTTAAAAATTATAGTAACTCATGAAAAATAGGGCATTTAGTTAAATGGGATACAGGGTTCAATGCATCTAACAATGGCAAGTTGTGAATGTTTGACATGAAGATTTCTTTCACTATTGCATTGTGTATCATCAATTTCTGCTTAACAATGAGTTGAGTTGGATTCTGCAAAAAGAAAATAATAATTACTTGATTAAATAACAAAAAAATACATAGCCATACATAAAAAAAGGAATAATTTAAAAATTTAGTTAATTTAATATTAAAAAAATTAGCAAGATCAAATTCCATGCAAATACAAAAATATGTATAATTTGTTACTCAAGATCATATTAAAGATAAATATATAAATATAATCGAAATAAAAACTATAATAAACATTTCCTTAAATAAATCATACATATATTTGAAATGGTTTTAAATTTTTAGCATTTATAAGCACATAAAAATAAAAATTCTTCAAAGTACAATAATTATCAAATTATAAAATAAAACATGCAGAGAAAAAAAATATACTATTCAATATCTTTAAAAAAATAGGTATCACTTAGCATCCGTGTAAATTTGTAAAAATTTAATAATTATTCTGAATACATGGAAGATAATTATATAACTTATAAGTACACATTTCTAAATATTTTCGAATACAAATGTGATAAATTATAATTTTACAAGGACAACTAAATGTTTATCCAGGCAAGTGCAAAACAAATTATAAAAATAAATGAAAAAAACAAAAAAAATTAAAAAAAAAAACACGCGCACACTCAACTACAATTTAATATTTGCATGCACACAAAATTTTAATTTATAATATAACATAGTACAAAAAACCTGGATTAAGGTGTCATAAGGGTAGAGCTTTAAAGGTATTGACAATGGCAAAAAAGAAAAGTTATTGAGGTCTCAAGGCAGCCTATGTTACCCAGAATTACTCCCAGTCCTCATTGTTTCGAGGCTGAGTGCATCTCGAGACATTTAAGAAAAGGTAAAGCCTTTAATCTTATTAAAGATAGAAAAAACTGTAAATTAGTGCTCTACCACTGAGCTTCCGATGACTTACCTATACAAAATATATACAATTATGATCATTTTCTATACTTCTTAGTTTTACTTACTTTGGCTGCATAAGTTTTATTTGATCTATCAAACATAAAATGCATCCTGGTTATTAAAAAAAAGTTAATTATTGAAGCACTCAAAGAATGTTGATGATTTGAGCAGCCTACTAGTGATAATTTCTTACTTTCTGTGCACTCAAATAAGGCATTTAGAGTAAAGATGTTTAATTTTTCTTTACTCAAAACTTGTATTGTAGCGCTTTCTAACATATTCATTTATAAAACAAGATTTGTGGATGGTGTCAGAAGACCACTATTATTTTGGCCTCAATCTATAATATAGAGCATTGTAAATCCACCACACATTTCAATTAAAACATTTGTGCAAGATTCACAAGCTGTAAATTTTCCAGCCTTTCTTGCAACTTAACCAGAAAAATAACTTACAACTATATCATTTGAATCAAATAATTTAAATTAACTCTTCAATTGCGATCATTTTGAAGTGTAGCTTATGTCTGGAATAACTTCTATTTTCTATAATAGCATCTATCTTTTCATTCCATTATAATTTTTTAGTATTTTCAATGTTATTAAAATTAAATTCTAATAAAGTCCTTATGAATTCTGATTCTTTTACATTTGAATTTTCAGGAGGCTTTATTAAAGGAATATGTTCCAATGGGAAGGAATACTTGCAGAAAAATAGATGAATTAGGGTGACCATTACAACCACAGGCATGTCTGATATTTTCAAAAAATTTCTGAAAATAAAATGAATAGATCAGTAAACTAAAAAACATTTCTAGTTTCAAAAGCAGTGAGTAAATATAAAATACCAAACCTCCAAAGAATCCTGATTTAATCTAGCTGTCATTAAATAATTAAAGCCACACTTGTCAATTAAAAATTTCTAAAGTAGCCACTAAAGTTATTTTTAAACCAAAGTAGTTAGAATCTGTAATAAAATTTGCTTCTTTAGATAACTTCTCCATACACATCAAGATAATTAATGAAAGACTTGATTTCCTATAAAATATTATCCAGACATGAAATATTTAAATATTGGAAGACAATCAAATAAAGTTTTTACAATAAAAAAGTAAATGGTCAAATTAAAGATATATAGTAAAAATTGGTAATTAAGTTTATAATGACATGTGATAATCAAACAATTAGGCACAAATCTCTTGGAGAATAAAATAATTTAAAACGTAAATAATACTATAAATTTTTATAATTACATTATAACAAGATGAATCTATTTTCAAAGCTGTTACAGGTGCCCTTGAATTCATGATATCAATCAATTAATTTACATAATTAACAAACTGAAAGCAACCATCACATTTTTGCAGATTATTAATATTTGTTTTATAAGCAATCATTGCAGCAGCAACAGAAGAACTAAGAAACTACAAAAATGAATATGTATGTTGAAATAAAATAAAACTATTATGTTTACTATGAAATTAAAGAAAACAATACTTGAAAAGCCATTCCCACATTCATTTTCTGATAAAGAAACTTTGGTTGTACATGATCTGTTCATTTTGGACACACTTTTAAACTGAAACTGTTTGGTAAATCAAACAACAGCATTCCAAAACTTTAAATTGACTATGCCATCAGGAGTCTGAAATATTTTTAGTTTAATATTAAAATAATATTTAAAGCAAAAATTAATAGCTTCATTTGATGTCAGTTTGAATAAACATACTTGAAAAAAGTAATAAACATATTAATAATAATCTAGTATTAATAATCTTGAGTTATCTTGTTCTTCACGATGGAATTATTAAAAGTTTTTATTAGATGTGGAAAATCTGAAACAAACCATAATCTTCAACGTGGATCATAAATGTGCTCACAGCTTACGTTTTCTAGGTCTATCCCAAATTTCTCTCAAGTTTTTCTGTTCCATGATGCTCCATCACTGACAACAACATCAACAAAAAATCCTGATTTTTCTAATAAAACTATGCCTTCAATGACAATTCGATATATATTTGTGCCTACAAATAAAATAAAATTTTGTGTGAAATGCAATATTTTTTTAATATGCAGAAAGCATACAAAATAAAAAAAACATGGGTGTATTAAATATACCATTAATAATGTGAAAAAAGAAAAAACTATTACAAAAGAAGACAAAAAATACTACCTGATGTAGTACTTTTACTTAAGAAACAAGCAATTGCTTGTAACCATATTCCTTTAAAAATTGAAATATGAGCATGATCACCTTTTTCAGATGTGTGTGTTTGGGTCAGATATAGGTCTGTAAAATTTCCTTTATTACAATCCACCTTTCTAAGCAAGGATCACTGGTCCAGAACAAAAGAACTATAGACTTTGTTGTGATCGAGTAAGACCATTGAGTAGATGTAAGAGGGTGCAGCAATTGTGTTTTTAAATATTAAAAATTAAATTCCAGCGTTGGTGATGAGCATCCCGTTATCTCATGGTCTATTTCAGATTATGATCCTATAAAATTTTCTTTAACAGATTTTAAAGCAAATATTTTAAAATTTGTAAATAAATAATTAGAAAATTTTGTAAAAAGAAAACTTCAATTCAAGATCATAAATTTTAACAAAAGTTTGACAGGCATTTCACACATATTTTTAAACATTAACAAAAACCACCATTCTAATTTAATGGATATATTGTAAATAATGTAAGGATTCAATTATTGATAAATTTTAAAATACTTTTTCAAACAATGATAAAATTCCTTACCATATACAGAAGTTTGCTCATTTTTATTAATGTTGCTGGAAAACTATCGCAGTTTTTCTTTGTTGCATTTCTAACAGGACGCAGTTTTCTTTTTCTTGTGCTTGATAAAAAGTATTTGGGCAAGTTCGGGAAAATGCTTGGAACAACATCTTTCATCAAGTTTGGCTTTCCTTTTGGCAACTTCCACACTAATGCACATATATTCAAAACATTAAAAAATGTTTTATACATTTTAAAAAATTTATACAACACAAAATACACTACTGGACATTAAAATTGCTACACCAAGAAGGCGACATGCTACAGACGTGAAATTTATACGGAAGGAAGAAGGTGCTGTGATATGTAAATGATTAGCTTTTCAGCGCATTCAGACAAAGCAGGCGCCAGTAGCGACACCTACAATGTGTTTAAATGAGGAAATTGTTCAGCCGGTTACCTCATACACAAATTGCATTTGAACGTTGCTGCCTGGTGAAAAGTTGCTGTGATGCCTCGTGTAAGAAGAAGAAATGCGTACCAGCATGTTTCTGACTTTGATAAAGATCGAATTGTAGCTTACCGGGATTGCGGTTTATCTTATCGCAGTATTGCTGCTCGCGTTGGTCGAGATCCATTAACTGTTAGCAGAATATGGAATCGATGGGTTCAGGACGGTAATACGAAACGCCATGCGGGATTTCAACAGCCACCTATCGCTAGCAGCCGAGAAGACAGGCATATTATCCGCAGGTCCGTCCGTAATGGATCGTGCAACCACGTCATGAGCCGTGAGTCAAGAAACGGGGTCGTTTGGAAGACAACAAGTGTCTGCAGGAACAGTTCGACGACGTTTGTAGGAGCATGGACTCTCAGCTCGAAGACCATGGTTGCGGCTTCCCTTAACGCTGTGTCATAGAAAAGAGTGCCTTCAATGGTGTGATCAACGACGAACCTGGGAGCATTAATGGCGAGACGTCATCTTTTCAGATGAATCCAGGTTCTGTATACAACATCATGATGGTCGCATTCGTGTTTGGCGGCATCGTGATGAACGCACACTGGCAGCATGCATTCGTCATCGTCATACTGACCCGTCACCTGGCGTGATGGTATGGGGTGCCATTGGATACACGTCTCGGTCACCTCTTGTTTGCATTGACGGTGCTTTGAACTGTGCACGTTAGATTTCTGGTGTCTTACGACCCGTGGCTCTACCCTTTATTCGAGCCCTGCGAAAGTCTACGTTTCAGCAGGATAATGCCCGATCGCATGTTGCCGGTATTGTACGGACCTTCCTTGATACGGAACATGTTCGGCTGTTGCCCTGGCTAGCACGTTCTCCAGATCTTTCACCAATAGAAAACGTCTGGTCAATGGTTACCGAGCGACTGGCTCGTAACCAAACGCCAGTCACTACGGTTGATGAACTGTGGCATCGCGTTGAAGCTGCATGGGCATATGTAACTGTACATGCAATCCAATCTCTGTTTTACTCAATTCCCAGGCGTATAACTGCAGTTATTACTGCCAGAGGTGGTTGTTCTGGGTACTGATTTCTCAGGATCTATCTAGCCAAATTTTTTGAAAATTTAATCACTTGTTATTTCTAGTATAACATATTTGTCCAATAAATATGATTTTGTTATCTGCATTTCTTCCTGGTGTAGCAATTTTAATGGTCAGTAGTGTACTTACAGTTCCATCTGATACATTTTGTACATAATAATTATCTATGTCTTCTTCTTAAAAGTGCAAAGAACATACTACATCTGAAGAAGTCAACTATTTATCAGCCTGAGGAATTACCAGTCTCCATTTTTCAAGCAATTTTTATCCTAAATCAAGAATACATTATATCATGCAGAATAAATTAACAAAGTTATATTTATATGGTTATGCATGAGTACATCAGCTTTTTAAATACCAAGTTATATTTATATTTTCCTATTTTATTTAAATCAGTGATAAAGTGATTTACCAGGTTTTAGCTTTAATGTTGATATTAAATTTAATAAAAAAAGGAATATACAGGCAAAAGAAAAATATGGGGACAAAGATTGATATATAAATTTCATGAATTACTTAAAGTAAATATTTAAGTTTTTCCACAAAACAGTATGCAGAAATAAAGAAGAGAAATACAATTAATTATCTGAAATCATTGCATTTTAATTAAACATCAATTAATTTATTATAAAAAGGAGCTAAACTAGGTAATTGGTTATACTTTGCTATCAAAATTTAATTGCCTATTTCAGGCCAGATTGAAAAAAATAATACAAATGCAAAGATTTTGTCCATTATATAACATAAACTAACTTATTAAAATAAAAATTATTTATTGAAAATAAATATAAATGAAGAATATTTTGCAAGTTGTCTTTGCTGACAATACCTTTGGAGCACAAAGCAAATTTGATAGATTTTCCCCATTCTTCATTCTTCGATCAATATTTGATTTATAGCCACATTTACACCCAAGACAAAAGCATGATTTAGGCATTTTGCAGTAATAAAAATATTTGGAATTCATAAAAACAAAATTATGAACTTCAAAAGGCTACACAACACAATGTAAACAAATACGCTTCTACACACTTGAGATGCTTTTACGCCACCTAGTGTCAAAAATGTTCAGAAAAGTCTATTAAGAAGGCTTTTCAATTTTTTGGAAGCCTCCAAGGGAGAAGTCATTGCCCTATTATAGTGGTCTGTGGTGCCGAGTGAGTACGATTACAAAGTAACAAGCACGTACTCCCTGATTACTTTGGAACAAGCGCGTACCGGCTCGTTCCAAAGAAATCAGTGTAACTACAAGTGCTTTCTCTAAGAGGGAGGATGGGTAGGAGAACGGAAATGACAGCTGGTTTAACTGGAAAATAGATGAGTGATTCTTTGAAATTGGAAGATCGCTTAAAGTAAAAGAGGGGAACGTAATGAATAAAACAAATTTGTTTTAATATTTTTATAGACTTATTAATAATAGAAATTACATTATTTATATAAAATATAATTTATTAAAATGAACTTTTAAATTTTAATAATAAAAATAATAATGATAATTTAATAAATTTCAATAAAAAAATCGAATTGTTAGAAAAAAATAACAAATACGCTTGAATGAAATAAGCATTTCATTCATTCCTTTTGATTAATGAAATAAATGAGTAGGGAAAGTTAATAATCATGACACATTTATTAAGTGATTATCATTTTTCGTCAAATATATCACGTTTTTATTATTTATTATTATTTTAGTTTCTTTATTTCTAATTAAATTTTTAAAATGTGGTTTTTGTTTCTGAAATTCTTCTATTAACTTGAACAAAAAAAAAAAGGAATGGAAATTTTTTTATATTTCAGTTTCAAAGATAATTTTATAATATTTTTTGCATTAATAATATAATTGTAATATTTCACATTATCAAATAATTTATTAACAAACAAATAAATAAGTAATTAATATTTTTTAATAACTTCAATTCAATTTATTATGAAGTTATATTTTTAATTTTCAATTGAAAATATAACTTCAATTGTTTTTCCTCCCAAAAACGTTTCTTGCCATTAAAAATTAAGCAGTAATATAATTACATAAATTGCTATTCTGAGAATGAATCAAAATTGTCCACATAAATAATCCCCTTTTCATCTTGTAAAAATATTTACCACTAGTAAAATAAATTGCGATATTTTTCATTTAAAATACTTTATATTTTCTCAATTGAAACACCAATTTATTTTAATTATTCTAAGCGAAATGAGATTGTATATTATAGGAATTGTAGTGTAAAAACGTCAAGAATAAGTGGTTGAAAATTTTCATTTTTTCTATTTATTACTACTTAACAAAGACAATTAAAATGCTGTTATATCGAAATTCGAATGCACAAGAGTATATCAAAATACAATCTACACGAAGTAACAACGGTACGACGACTACCAACTAACTTGAGTTTTTGTTTATAGCCTTTTAGGGTTGTTGGAGCGCTTGGCGAAAGGAAGAAACGCCAACATTCAAAGCACTGGCGCCAACATCCCGCCGGGCCTTGAAATATCATTTCAACAACAGTGTTTACAATATAAAAATTTGAATTATTCTTAATAACACAATAGATACATAAACTATATATTAAAACAATAACATTATTTTTAAGTATTTAAACAATAGGTAAAATAGCAATTTTAGACACAGGTCTTTTAACAAAATTTCCATTTGGTAATTTCAACTTTACAACACGAATTTTACCATCGGCACCTGGATAAGTTTGTACTATTTTTGCAATTATCCAATGTGCAATTGGAAGACTATCTTCTTTTACTAATACAATTGTGTTTGGTTCAACATTTAATTTATCAAATTGCCATTTGGTGCGTGCTTGCAAATTGTTCAAATAATCTCGTTTCCAGGATTTCCATACACCTTGCACAATTTTAGTGATTCTCTTGTATTTATCAAGTTTATTATTTTCTATAGAACACAAATGCCACATATAGCTCGACGATTCCACATATAGCTTGTCCAATTAAAAAATGTCCAGGTGTAAGAACATCAAAACTATCAGCTTCTGTTGAGAGGGGATTGAAAGGTCTGGAATTTAGCATTCCTTCTGTTTGAATAGTTATTGTGAGGAATTCTTCTAAAGTCCAAGCTAAGTTACCAGTGATACGTTTAAAATGAAATTTGAACGATTTAACACCTGCCTCCTAAATTCCACCAGAATTCGGTGATTTGGGAGGAATGAATTTCCATTTCACTCCTTCAATGGAGAGAAAATTAGCTACTTCTTCACTTGGTTGCCTTAGTAAATTGTGCAATTTTTTCAATTCCTTTGATGCTTTTACAAAATTTGAAGCATTATCAGAAAAGATTATAGCACATTTACCACGACGCGAGAAAAAACGTTTTAAAGTAGCAATGAAAGCATCTGACGATAAATCTGTTACTAACTCTAAGTGTATCGCTTTAGTAGCGAAACACACAAAAAGAGCAATGTAAATTTTGCTTAGGATACCTTTACGCTGATTTTGAAATTTAATTAAAAAGGGGCCACAATAATCCATTCCTGAGTAGTAAAATGGAAATGTTTCTACTGCTCGTTCCTTGGGCAAGTTACCCATAATTTGATTAGCTAAATTTGGCTTTTTCTTGAAACAAGTAAAACATTTGTGTACTATTTGTCTGCATTGATTTCTACCACTAATTGGCCAAAATTGCTGCCTTACAAGACAGAGTAAAGAATTAGGTCCAGTATGCAAAAACTTTTTATGGAGATATTCCAATATTAAGGTAGTAAGCTTATGACCTTTAGGTAAAATTATAATATGTTTAGCATTTTCGCTTAGCTTGGAATTAACCAGTCTACCTCCGACACGAAAAATTTGATTTTCATCCAAAAAAGGATTGAGGAATTTCAACTTACTTTGATTCGATACGTTTTTACCCTGTTTCAAAGCTGTTATTTCTGCTCCAAACTCATGAGCTTAAGCATCCTTCACTAAAACATCACGTGCATGATTAAGTTCTGCACAGATAATAAATTGACCAAATTTTACCTTTATGTGCAACTTCTGAATGAACCTGAAAATAAAACTTAGAATTCTGATAAGTTTCATATAATTATTTGAAAATTTATAGAAATTGTCAAAAAAATCATTAGGGGCAATTGATTGAACATAGCTTTTCACAACTGGTTTAAGTTCTTTAATATATGCAGGGTCAGTAGACGCACAGTCATAGTTTGTGGTCAAGTTTGTATCACAATGTAAAAACTCGAGACCTAGCGTCCAAAGTTTATTCTCGATAAGTTCGTTCACCGAAACTCCTCTAGACAAGGGATCTGCTGGGTTGTTCTTTGATTTAACATGATGCCATTTGAATTTGCTAGTTAAATCTGTTATTTGGATAACTCTGTTGGCTACAAAGCATTCCAAAAGGTGAGGTGATGTTCGTATCCATGAAAGAACAATAGTAGAATCTATGTAAAGATGCACTGCGTCTACATCAAGTTGCATTGCCTCAAGAGTCTGGTTTACAATTTTTGAGAGAAGCACAGCTCCTAAAAGCTCTAAGCATGGAAGTGTTACTCGTTTAACTGGTGCTATTCTAGATTTACTGCATAACAAACGCATACTGATATTATTGAAACAATCTTTGCTGCGAACATAAATACAGGCTCCATATGCTTCTTCTGAAGAATCTGAAAATCCATGAATTTCTACAAGAGTAGTTTCCTTTGGAATGACACAGGGGGGAATTTTCAACAGGTCAATATCTTGTATATTACGAATAAAATTTTGAAATTCTAATCTTTCTTTTGCAGGAACTTCTGTATCCCAAGGTAAGCCTAGAAGCCTTAATTTTTTAATTAAAATTTTAGCCTTCACTGTAAGAGGACCGACCAGGCCCAAAGGGTCATATAATTTAGTAATGAATGATAATATTGTCCTTTTCGTTAAAATGGTCTGGTAATCATTATTCGATGTAAAGTGAAAGCTATCTTGTTTAGTATTCCAAGACATTCCTAATGTCTTCACGGAATGATTTCATTATTTCCAAAAACATATTCTTGATCATCTGCTGATACTTGTGAAAGTAGTTTATGATTATTAGAGCTCCATTTATACAAATGCATTCTGCCTGCTTTTAGCATGCCTATTAATTGGTGCTGAATTTTTAAAGCCGTTTCTTTATTTGGTACACCACTGAGCACATAGTCGACATAAAAATCATTTTTATCTATCGGTGATGCTAATATAAAGTTTTCTCTTTCATCTTCAGCTAATTGAAGAAGAGTTTAGGTGGCCAAAAATGGAGCACAAGTTGTTCCGTACGTAACAGTAGTCAAACGATAAGTTTTCAAACCAGCATCGGCACAATCCTTCCAAATAATTCGAAATAAATCTTGCTGCGAGTGGTGGATCTTTATTTGTCTATACATCTTCTGCTCATCGGCTGTGAAAGCAACCAAATTTTTACGAAATCGTAAAAGAGTTGACCAAAGTTCATCTTGAACAATTCCACCCTTCTTTAAAATATCATTCAAAGATATACCATTAGAAGTTTTTGTTGAAGCATTAAATACAACTCTAAGTTTACTCATACGTTTGTCTGGTCTTAGTACAGCTTGGTGAGGAATATAGTAATGAGGATTTGGAAGAATACATTCGTTAACTTCTTCCATATGTCCAAGATTCTCGTATTCTTTGAGAAAATCATGATAAAGTTCCTTAACAATAGGATTTTTATCAAGGTGAATTAAACTATAATTGAGTCTTCTAATGGCCAAATCTCTAGATAGACCAAGCTCAACTTTGTTGTTTACTAAGGGCATTTCCACTATATAACGACCATCAATGTCTGTAGAATGCGTATTCTTAAAATGTTCCATGCAATATTTAAATTTATAACTCATAGGAAACTTTTCTGTCAAAGCTTCAACTTCCCAGAATGACCTTAAGGTTTTGTCCTTAAGATTACTCTCTTCCACGACTTAATGACAATAGGTTTCGTTTATAGAAATACTTGGCACACTACCAGTGATTAAATATCCAAAATATGTATTTTGCAGCAAAATATGTTTATTTATTCTAATTTGACTAGGTTTCAAAATTTCGAAGACATTTTTAGCTCCAAGCAAAATATCAACTTTCGATGGTTCAAAAAATCGAGAGTCTGCAAGTTCGATACCCGTAGGCAGTTCTAAATTGCGAATGTCTAATTGTTGTGAAGGTGTCAAATTAGTAATTTTAGGAACTACTAAGAATTCGATATCCGTCACGAATTCATTATTTTTACTAGAAATTACTGTGTTTACTAAATGTCTAATTGATACAAACGACCCATTTAATCCTCCTACTGGAACATTAATCTTATTTCTTTTTAATCCCAAGTATGTTGCACAATCATTAGTTATGATAAAAGCTTGGGACGCACTATCCAATATCGCTCTACACCTCTTAAATTCTCCGTGAGAATCTTTCACATAAATAAAAGCAGTACTAAGAAGAACATGTGTTGTTTTTGTTTGCGAAATAAAATTCTGAATCGTTTCCTCTTTCTCCGCCACACCAGTTGAAGAGTCTTCATTTTCGAAAGGTGCCTGGGGGGGGAAAGGGGAGAAACAGATAGGAAACTTTCAGAACTGCTTTCATTAGATGTTTGAAGAATTTGTCTAGAGAAAATGAGATGTGTCTATGCAACAGAGAGTGATGTTTTTGGTGGCATTCGATACATCTAGATTTAGATAAACATTCATTTAATTTATGTAATGAATTCAATCAGATCAAACACAGATTTTTAGATTTACAAAAATTAAACCTTTCAAATACTTTCATTTTCAAAAGTAATAGGCATTTATATAAAGAAGATTTGAATCACAAAGAATGCAATATTGTGAAGCAGATTTAATAAAAAAAGTTTTAGGTTTGTAAAATGAAGATGAGTTTTTGCTGTTAATATTAATGGTGTTTGAAAATTTGGGTTTCGAATCAAAACAAGCAGCTTTTAAGTTTTCTAATATTTGATATTGTCTTTCTAAAAAATTGATGAAAGCATCCCAAGTAGGCACTTCATGTGAATCAACAGTTAATTGAAATTGTCTATGAGTTTCTTTATCTAGTTTCGCACGAATTAAATTTATCAATAAAATGTCAACAAATTTATTACGTTCAAATTCAATTGCTTTCAAAGATCGAATGTTCTTCTGCAAATTGTCTTTGAGGAAGCGAAGTTCTAAGGGATTTTCTTTAGTTAATAGTTTGCACTTAATTATATTTTGCACATGGCTTTCAACGATGAATTTGGTATTCTCGTAACGAAGCGTGAGAGCTTTAAGCAATGACTCATAATTGTCATTTGGCGACTGAACCTGTTTTGCAGCACCTTTAAGACAAGCATTTAAATAGTAAAACTTCTGAGAGTCTGATAAAGTTGAATTATTATCTATTAGATTTTGAAACTGTTGCTTAAAAGAGCTCCAGTTATTAAATTGACCATCAAATTGTAGTAAAGGAATTTCAGGTAAACGAACACTTTCCTCACCAATAGAACTTTTGTTTTTAACTTCAATAGACTTGTATAGAAAAAGTTATAGACTGACCTGAAATTCTTGAATATTTTCATCAATTTTATCCATTATTTTTTCAGTTTCTTTAAATTCATCGTCATTTTCGATTTCAAAATATTCATTTTTGACGACTTCAAATTTCGTTTTTATATCCTCCAATGAATCTAGAACTGCTCGAAGTGCAGTTTCTTCTAAATCTTCCAGTGGTTTCGACAAAAGTTTAATTAATTGGGCTTGAATACTGCCGCGTTTTCGATTTAGTAACTTTATAGATGGCATAATTTCTATTTGTCTCTCCGTCTCGACGGACCATAAAATGTAATGTAAAAAAGTCAAGAATAATTAGTCGGAAATATTCATTTTTTCTATTTATTACTACTTAACAAAGACAATTAAAATGCTGTTATATCAAAATTCGAATACACAAGAGTATATCAAAATACAAACTATACGAAGTAACAACGATACGATGACTACTAACTTGAGTTTTTGTTAATAGCTTTTTAGGGTCGTTGGAGCGCTTGGCGAAAGGAAGAAACGCCAACATTCAAAGCACTGGCGCCAACAGGAATTTTTGTTGTTACTTTTGTTTAACATAACAATAGATTTTTTTATTATGGTTTTATGTGAATATGAGTATTGTTTAAATTCATCCATTATATTATTTCACAATATTTTGCATTAAAGTATAATTCTGGAGTTAAGAGTTTTGTAAGGAAAATTGCTTTGTATTTTTTAATAATTAATAAGTCTTCAATAAATATGTTTGTTCTATATTAAAGTAATTTACATCAACTATTTGAATGAAATTTCATACTAATTTTTGTTATGAAATTATTTTGATGTAGAATGAACTTAGTCATTTGAACCGCATTAAATACAAATGTATTTTATTTTGGCTTTCTAGTTTTTTAAATTAAAAGTAAAACGTTTAAATAAATCTGTTTGTATAATTCCATCATTATTTTTATTATGCGTATTTTTTATTATGATCCCATATAAATATATGTATTTTTTTATTCTGCCTTTGTTTAGTTTCACAATATTTTACTTCAAATATGCAGAATTAATACATTTGGAAAAAAATTCTTTTACAATTTTCTATGCAATAATCATGTGTTACTCTCATGTATATTTTTTAAATTATGGCTTAATGTAAATAAAATACATGTATTTTTTTCCTCTATTTTGTATTAAATATTTCACACATTGATCAATATTTTACATTAAAATATTATAAAATTTAGATTTTTAATAAAATTGTTTTTCATGTACTATAACTTTAAAACTGTTTTTGTATAGTTATTTTTTTTTTTTTTTGTTATTTAATGAATTCTTATGCAACTATAAAACTTATCTTGATATATAATAATTATCTCTATTTTAACTTTATTAAAACAGTTTTAACTGCAAAGCTACTTTACTTATCAATTAATTGCTTAAGATTTTTAAAACTAATACAAGATCTTTAAATTAATGCAATTTTAATTTCAGAAAAACTTGATTTATCTACTACATAAAAGTATAAACGAATAAACGTCTTTTAAAAAAAAATTACTATTTATTATAATATCAATAAATATTACTGTGATTGTTTCATTAATGTTTAATAATAAAAAAATGTAGTAAATTTAAAAAGTTGATTTTTCTTAAATAAATTGTTTTTTATTCTAGGGAAACTTTAAAAAAATGTATTTGTAATTGATTAATCCTCAAACATTACAGTTCTTCACAAACTATTTATCATTTAACTAAAAAACTTGAACTATATAATGGAAAAATTTTACTAACGTCAAACAAAAGCTTGTTAAGTTGAAAAATAGAACCTATTTTCTAAATAAAATTTTATAGTTTAATTAATATTAGAAATTTTAGAAAATTATTATAGGGTACTTTGAAGATTTACTTTCAACAAATATAAATTATGAAAACAAATATAAACAACAAAATATTTAATTTTTACATTGAAGAGAAGAAATGAAAACATTACAGAACATTACAAAGAAATTAAAATATTATTAAAAAAAAGATATAAAATTGTAATTAATAAGTTATAGCACACATAAAAATTATTTTTTACAGTTCTTTTTATAAGTATTTAAGTTGATGCTAATATTGAAATGATAATGATTTATATTAAAGTTAATAACAAATTAATTTTATAGAATTATATAAAAAATATGGATTTAAGTAATTATTTTTAATTAATTTATTTATTTATGAAAATTATAGAAACATCATAGTTATTTCTTAATCCAATAGATGACAGCACATTACAAATTGTAACAATTACAAAATGTAATCGGTTAAATACTTGTTACTTTAAAAGTAATCGGTACTAACCAGATTTAGAAATAGTAACTACTTCCCATTTTTATCTTTCTAATACTAGAAATACCTGTAATTAGTATTTTGTAATCGGTATTTTAATGTAACAACCTGTTATCAAAACATTTTTTTTCCAAATACGCATTACTTCCTGTAACAAAGTTTGGGCGGGTATGTTTCAAGTACAGAAGAGCCAATATAAACCAGCCTATACTGATTACTTTGTAATACTAAAAGAAAACGTTTCAAGAACAGAAGAGCCAATGACAGAGCGAATACAGAAACCAAAACAAACATTTTCATCGATACACACGGATGAATAAGGATATGAAGTAATATTTAGGAAATCGCTTCCTATGGGAGGGAGGATGGGTAGGAGTTTTCAAAAGACAGTTAGTTTAACTAGAAAACAGAAGAGTTATTCTTTTAAATTGGAAAACCGCGTTGAGTTGGAGAGGGGAACTGAATGAACGTAATGAATTTCTATTGCGAAATAAAAATAAGTGATGTTCTTGAATAAAATAATCATTTTCATTTGTTTCGTTTTAATTAATAAAATAAATGAGGAAAATCAATAAACGTGCCACATTTATTCAGTGTTTATAATTTTTATTAAATATATCACGTTTTTTTTAAATGTAAGAAAAGCCTGATATTTTTATTATGTACTTAACAGTTTTTAATAGCTTTTATTTTTTGATATTTTTTTAAGATTTTAGTTTTATGTTTAATTATATTTTTAAGCTGTGGTTTTTGTTTCCCAAACTACTCAATTAAGATGAACAAAAAAATGAATGTAATTTTTTTTAGGCTATTTCAGTTTCAAAGATAATTTTTTGATACTTTCAAAAGTAAATAATATTGTTTACATTAACAAATATAACTTCATTTTTCAAAATTGTTTCTTGCCATTAAAAATCAGGCAGTTACAAAAAAACATTAATTGCTATACTGAGAATGAATAAAACATTCTGTTAATGAATTAATGAGAATTGTTCCCATAAATAATCCATTGTAAGATATCGTGTAAAAATGTTTACTACTAGTAAAATAAATCGCGATATTTTTCATTTAAAATCTTTTTTTTTTTTTTTTTTCTTATACGAAATATCAAATTATTTTAATTATTTTAAGCAACATAACATTGTATATTATATGAATTTTTGTTGTTACTTTTGTTTAACATAACAATAGTTTTTTTTATTATGGTTTTATGTGAATATGAGTATTGTTTATATTCATCCATTGTTTTATTTCACAATATTTTGCATTAATACATAATTTTGCAGTTAAGATTTTTGCAAGCAAAATTTGTATTCTTTAATACTTAATAAATCTTAAATAAATATGTTCATTCTATATCAAAGTAATTTCTATTGAATAGTTAAATGAAATTTCATGCTATTTTTTATAATAAAAATATTTTGATGAAGAAGGAACATATTTATTTGAACCCTATTAAATACAAATGTATTTTATTTTGGTTTTCATGTTTTTCTAATTAAAAATAAAGCGTTTAAATCAAATCAGTTTACATATTCCCAAAATTATTTTTATTATGATTTCATATAAATATGTGTATTTTTTATTGTGCCATTGTTTAGTTTCGCTCTATTTTACTACAAACAAGCGAAAATTAAACTTTGTGAAAAAAAGGTTCTTTTACATTTTTTCTATACAATTAAATATTATACATTTAACGAGAATGATGATTTAAACATAATAAAAGTATTTATTCGCACACATAAACACACACACACACCTTTTAGTTTGGAAATTCAAAATGAAAAATAAAATGTTTAAATTAAGTCAGTTTTTACTCTTTATTTTTATTTATAAAATTATGTTTTACTTTAACGCGATTTTTTTTTTTTTTTTTTTTTTTTTTACATTATGACTTAATTTTAATAAAATTCATGTATTTTATTCCTCCACTTTCAATTAAATATTTCCTTACTCCTTATTTTACTTAAAACATAATAAAATTTAGAGTTTTGGGGAAATTTTTGTGTTTTTTGATATTTAATGAGCTTATGCAACTATAAAATTTAATCTAACATAGAATGATCAGGTCAGCTTAAACATTATTAAAAAAAACTTAATTGCAAAGCTAATTTATTTATCCATAAATTTCTTAAGATTTTTAAAATTAAAGCAGGATATGGGAATTAATGCAATTTTATTTCAGAAAAACCTGGTTTATCTGCTGCATAAAAATACAAACAAATAAACGCTTTTTATAAGAAAAATTATTATTTATTATATTAATAACAAATATTACTATGATTGCTTCTTTTATATTTAATGATAAAAAAATATAAGATATTTAAAAGTTGATTTTTTTAAAAAAAAATTAATTGCTTTATTTTCTTAAGAAAACTATAAAAAAAATCTCTTCCTAATTGATTAATCCTCCAATATTACAATTCTTCACAAACTATTTACCATTTAAATATAAAATTTTATTTATATAATTGAGATATTTTACAAAATTTAAGCAAAAAATTAAGCTTATTAGGTTGAAAATTAGAAATTATTTTTTATTTTATCTAATTTTATAATTAACAGTGGAAATTTTGGAAAATTGCTATTGAATAATTTGAAAATTTATTTTTAACAAACATAAATTCTGAAAACAAATGCAAATAACAAAATATGAAATTTTATATTGAATAAAAAATGTTTATGGAAATTTAAAAGTTCAAAATTTTTCACAAAAAAATTTTGTAAAAGAAATAAGTTACATTTCTCTGTCTTATACAAGAAATTAATGCATTATAAGAAAAGACAAAATTGCAATTAATAAAATGTAGCATAAATATAAAAATTATTTTTTATAGTTCTTTTTATTAAAATTTAAGTGATTGTTTATATTTCAATGATAATAATTAACATTAAAGTTAATTACAAATTAATTTTATGAAATTATATAAAATACTATAGATTTAATTATTTTTTAATTAATTAATTAAATTTATGTATAAAACTTATAGAAACTTGGCAATTATGTTTTAGTCCAATAGATGACAGCACATTACAAAATTTAACAATTACAAAAGGCAATCGTTAAAATATATGTTATTTTAGAAGTAACTGTAATCAATACGAACCAAGTACAAAAAAGTAACTATGTCCCATTCTTAGCTACTTTTTTGATAGAAAAGAACAGATATTACACATACAGAATAAGATGAGTGAGAGAAAAATATGCGAATATCAGTGTTTTATAATTTTGGGTGTAATTTTTGTTGATTTTGAAATTTTGTTAGCAGATTCATTGACAATAATCAGTAGGGTCCCGCAACGTGAGTGTGGATCTGCCGATTAGTTATGCTGCTAGACGTATAACATTTCTCGCACATTCTAGTCTGCCTCTGGAATCAATATCAAACCAAAGCTTTTGTGTCCAGAAGACATGTTCTAAACCGATCACTAGCTACACCTACAGATGACCGTTTTATAAATCTTTCGGCCGGAAGGAGAAGACGCATTTCTATGCCCTAACTTATTGCGGACCACTCAGTTACATCAGGGAAAAGAACATCGGGGAGAGCGATTCAGGACGTGTGCTGATCTGGAGGGAACGAAGCACCAAATACCATCAATCCAACATTGTAGAAAAACTCAGTTACCATGGTGGTGGAATAATGATTTTGGGAGGAATCTCATTTGGTGGTTATACTGACCTGCATGTCTTTCTGGGAGGAATTGTTACTGGTGGGAAATATCGAGATTAGATCCTTGATCCATATGTCCACCTATAAGCCGGTGCCCCCCGGCAATGATTTCATTCTAATAGATGATAACGCACAACCTCATCAAGCTGTTATTGTTGGGGAATACCTTGAGGGTCTTGATTTGAAGAGAGCAGATATCCAGACCTGAATCCTATAGAGCACCCGTGGAGCAATCTTGGTAGACCGGTTAGTACTTTAAGTCTTCTCCCAAGGTCTGTGGAAGATCTGAAAAACTGCTTATCCCGTGTCGTGGCCATCGCTTACCATTTTGGTAATTGACAACTGAATTGACAGCATGAAAAATTGTTACCGGCAATACACTCAAGCTAGGGTACATATATTCCTTATTAAAATTCCTCTTTGTTATGTTTGCATGAAATTTTACCATATAAAATTGAGATTATTCTTTTTTCTAAAAATGTACTTTTCAGCAAGATTGTTATTTTCGTTGTAAATCATTTATGCGGTTTTCTTAAGTAAACATCTATTTTGCAATCAATACATACTTCTTTTGCGCACGTCATCTAAATTTGGCGTTTTTGCTTTCACTCATTTACAAATTAGGCGCAAAAAATGGTTATTCCTTATCTTTTGGAGGCCAATGTAAAGTACTGATGACTGAAATAAAATCATTAAATAGGACATTTTGCTGGCATGATAGCATAAGCAATGTTTTTCCATCCTTATTAAAACTGACACTTTATGAAAACTGAGGTGCAAACACAATCATGTGGAACGGAAATATCATATGAACAGCATCCATGTTTGTATTTTGGGTATTTTCTTCATTAAGACTTTAACTTCCGTTATTATTTTTGGAAAAAACATAAATGCCATTACAAAACTAAGATTCTTATGAGGCCAAAAAGATCATCTTGACATGATCTCTGTGGATTAGCTAGTGATGACTAATATTTTTTTTCCTGATGCAATGTAAAGCTCTTTTACAAGTAACTAAAGTTGTAGCTCTTAACAAAATGATTATCTTAGGCTCCATTGACAATGGCTTTTTGGCATAACTGAGAATATTTCAAAATATCTATTAACATAAAAAAATATATGTTAATAATTGTTGTTACTTTAAAAGCCATATATAAACTTTAAATAAAAAATATTTACTTCAATTATTTGCAAGAAATATATTGTGTATCATAAATAATTTGAAATATAATTTTTAATAGATATAATAATCTCGCTAAAGAAAAAGGAATTTGTATGCTAGTAACACACACACATGTTTGTTGTTGCACCTTCCGTGTAACTAGCCCAGAGTTGGGCTCTACCAGCCAGGTGGGAGTCTTCGTATTTTAGAAGCAGGTACCAAATAGAAGAACCCCAAATACTTGGTAACTATTTGTGAAAATGCATACAATACAACTTTTTACTTGTAATTATCACACTCATTATCACACTCATTATAATAAAAAAATTGTTTCTTATTCATTATGATAAAACCCATGATAATTTTTTTTACTACTACACACAAATCCTTACTTTTTTAAATGTTTGATTGTTTTATGTCCTTATTCTCCTTATATTAATTCAGCGTAAATATAATTGTATATTCAGTCACAACAATAATGTAACTGCTAAGTCACATCATCATCTTGTTACATAATGTAACTTTTATTTCCAAGTTATTTACATCCATGTTAAATATTTTTAGTTTTATATTATTCTATTAAAAGACATCATAAGAATCCAAGTACGAACTGATTCAGTTGGTTTATTCAATACGAATATTCTTTAACCCTTTCCTAGAGTCAATAGAGGTTTAATTTTCTATTGTCAGTCTTCAGTATAATGTTTAATGTTTATTCGAGAAGTTATTCATTTCTCTTTTGTAGTTTTATTCTAAAAAAGATATATATTATATGTTCAAACAAGTTCGGGAACTGGATAAAAATAATTTCTCGTAAATTAAATATTCGAAGTCTAAAATATATAATCTATAGTGAAATTAAACTATTTTAAAATTAACTTTGCTGTAATGCAATGAATTCTGTTCGGATTCTAAATTGTGTACATTTAAATAAATAGCATTCAGTGGAGATGCAAGAGAATATTCAATTATATTATCATAGTGTTCCTTTTAAAGATGGATAAAATTTATACAATTTATAGATTCATCTATGTCATATATCTAGAGATTTATTTCAAAAATAATGTTTTTTAACGTAACAAAAATTTCTCAAATTTTCCACTCATTGAAAATTTCAGAAAAATCTGAATGATTTATCTGGAGTAATTCGTCTAGGTAATTTTATTTTCATTACAAATGTTAGTTTGCATTTAATCATTTGAACATTTTTTAAATGTAGGTTCCAAGAAATATCTTTCTTCCTTTTTTTTTTTCTTTTTATTTATTTATTTTTTTTTTAATCTAATACAAATTTTTACCAGTTTGTCATTAATGAAAATGAAATTATCTTTTAAGATGCTTTTTTTGACAGAGTTTTGTACCAGAAAGCAGAATTCGCATTTCTATGATGAGCAAAAGTTTGCTTTCATTTTGTACAAAAGAAATAATTACGGTGTTTTAATATTCTGGTTTTCCCATGCATTCGTTTGAACTCATATTCGTATTCAAGTGAATGAGAAATTAAAGCAACAAGTTAATAATAATCAAGCAAGAAATATGTAGAAAATTCTTAAATGTGCTTTTGATTTATAATAGTTTTAAGCAGTTTTTACTTCATGATTTTTTACGTGAAACGTATAGATTTAAATAGAAATACTGGAAATACTAAGAAGCAATTTTTCAATATAAACATAAATTTTTTAAATTTTATTTTGAGACCAAAATAAAAAGGATTCTTGTACTTTAGAGTGTACATAAAGGACACTTAAATACATTAACATTGTTTTTAAAAGCAAATTTTGTGTCGTCATACACAAAATGGACAAATTATTATCTTCCAAGGTTTTTATTTATTTATTTTTTATTGGAAATGAACTTTGTGCCATACATTTGGTATGTCAGTGTAAAAAGAAGCATAATGTTTATCATATCCATAGAGGTAATTTGCTTTAGAAGTAATTATTGTGCAATTAAGTACACTTATTTCAGTACGAGATAATTGGGAGTATTTCAACCTTTGGGACAAAAAGTTATTAAAACAACTATATTCGTCTAATGTTCAAGGGAAACTGCAGTAAAATTAATTGTCAGCCGGAAAACGAGACTTGATCATGTGAAAAGTGACTGTCAGGACTGATCCTCTTCTAGCTAGATGGGAAAAAAGATCTAAGATAAAAAGGAAAGGCATTAACTCAGAAAAGGTCTGAACCTCTTAAATGATGCTTTGTTCACCATGTACTGTATTGGATGAAATATGGCAGATAAAAATTTATTCAAACATCTGTCTTCAGTTAATGAAAGACTAATAGTTTTTAAATTCTTCTCAGGAATATAAGATTAGATAATCGAAAAGTTCTAACACATCTTACAAGTCATTAAATAGTATTTTCAGTTTCGAATTGTATTAATTGTATTCTCATTATTCTCTGTGAGTCATCACCATGGACAAAATTATACCTCTAATCAGTATGAAAGTCAAAAATGAAGCTTTTAAATATACGAGGTAGAAGGAGGAAATAACTCAACAAAGGGTGATGGAAAAAGAAGAGGTGAATTTCTCGAGTAAGACTACGAGGCTATTTTGAGGGGACGTGTCACTTAACTTATACCAAGCAAAAGCAAGAAATAATTCAACACTTAGGGCGGGGGTAGAAATTTGTGACAGCATCGGCCATTGTGTTCTAATACGCTATGTTTTGTGACGTCATTTAAGATAGCGTCTTTCTTGTACTATTACACGTGGTTACCAGTTTCGTTATGCTGCTAGCGTCATCTATGAGATGAAAGAGGAAATTATTTATTTATTTTTTTTTTTTTTTGAAAAATAAAAATTTTTTTATAATAGATGAGAGTAGGACACGAGCCATCTGAGTGATAAGCACACACCTTAACCATTAAGCCACTAATTCTTAGTCGTGGGGACAATATAGGCAGTAAGTCTAGCAATTTCAATAAAATCTGTCAAAAATATTTTTCTAAATTAATTATTCGTGGAGCCATCTGCGTTCAAATTTTGTACTTGAAATTTAGTTATATTTTATTTAGAAATTTTTATGTTCATGGTGCCATCTATAAACTAAATAAAGAATTATCTATTATTTAAATGTTTTTTTAGTATATTTTTAAATTGTTGAAGGTGGGATCCGAACCAGCTACCTCCAAAAGGAATTCGTGGAGTATTCATTTGCGTACCTTAACGAATACCCCACGAATTCTTATTGACGCTAGAGAATCTTAAAGAGACATCATTTTAGTTCTAAGAACATAAATATAAACCAGTTTTCTATTTGGAGAAACAATCAGCGTGACGTTATAATATGAAAATAAACATGTTTCAACGTGATGAACTAAGTTAAATCAAGAAAGAAATCTGTATACTGAAATATGCTTATGATGTGAGGATGAATAGTTCCTGAACCAATCACAATACTTCATTGGTGTTGATTTGCAAAATATTCCTAGTGCAAGCACTTAGTGTTCTATTTTCTGCTGTTAAACAAGCTTTCCAAAGGTTAGATTTTGCTCAGTGTAAATTCAAATAGGACTTATTTGATTTTTTACAAGCATGTTTTTTCAAACAACAAATTTGCTCTAAAAGCACCATTCGATGTGGTAAGTGTTATTTTATATTTTTATGCATTGATACTCAATTACAAAATAAAAAACAGGTAGACAGGTAGTAGCAGGTGTCTACAAAAGCAACAAAAAGTCAAAAGAGAAGAATCTAAAGTGAGTTTTGAATTTATTTTGAACGAACAATTATTATTTTATAGTTATTCATTATTCTATGTTTCTGAGATGTAGTTTATATGTAGATGAGTAATTTATTTATTTTTTTTTTTTTTTACTTCTCAAAGCCACAGGAATATTGTATGAAAATGAGATTCCAGATCATGTATTCCCATTAGGAGACTCTGTTTTTGTGTTACCCAGTAGTTTTCATTGAGTTGTCTCAGTACACATTAGAAAACATCAGAAATATGGAAAAAAATATTGTCCAACTTCTGAAGGAATTACTCTCCGGCCATGGTAAATTGAACAAATTATGAATAAAGAAATTGCGTCGCATAATGAGAACCATCTACTGGGAAGTTTTTTCTTCCTGAATCAGAAATTCAGATTACAGGTAAGGACTTCAAAGTATTTACATTCACTCATGTTAAACAATGAACGAACTCCAAATTCAATACAATTTCTGCAGAGTAATATAGTAATATGATACGAAATTATTACAGTATTGCGAATGGTGGTCTAGATTACATGTTCTACATAGTGAATTTCTTATATGCTAATCGTAGTGTTTTTAACAGTGTTATTTAAGACTTTTTTCCGAGTTCTTTAGATGTAAGCCTGGAAACCCAATATTTGTTACAAATCCTTGAAAATACTGTGCAAACATTTTTACGGATAAAGGTTTAAAAAAGCCAGCTATTTTGGTTGAAGAACTATGGGCTAACTGTGTGGAAACTTTTAATTCAAATGCATTCTCTTTAGAAATTGCTGATTCTTTTTATCAGACTCTGGGAAGATGAATACTTTTTAGCATTAAAGTGTGTGTGTGTGACAATTGATTTCCTAAAAAACTTATTTTTATACAATATTATCCGAAATTAAGAAATACTTTCTGTCCAGAAGGCGCATTTGAATATTTCGAAAACAACTAATAAGAAAAATAATTAGCTTAAAAAATGTAATATTATTGTATATTTTTGCTTAAAAATTTAATTTAGAATATGTTAAATAAAATATCATTTGTTAGAAATCATGAGTGTGTGTGTGTGTTTATTGTTTTTTCTTTAAATAATTTGAAAGTGTATTAAATTGTATAATTATAATATTTTATAAAAAAAAAGTTATGAAAAGAAATATCAGATGTAAACACTGTGACTTAGATGTAAGTACACAAGTGCATTCAATATTTAAAATTCATTCTTGACGGTTGACACCTAAGGACGCTACTTTGGATCAATTGTATAGAGATCCTGAAGTTCCTGGGAGTTTTAGAGGTATTAATAGTTTACATATAACTTTACATGGAAGAGTATAAGCAAAGAATGGTTACGTACAAAAGATTCCTGTACTCTACATAAGTTTATTTCGTAAATTTTAACAACGGTTAAAAATATTTATTCGTTTGCATAGATATTTTATGCAAATACGCTTGGGCCATTCCCTTAAAAGATAAAACAGGTCGAAGTGGGAAACGAGTTTTGGAAGCAATATTTAGAGAAAGATCTCCTCAAATTTTACAATTTGATGATGGAGTTGAGTTCAGAAACAAAGAGGTTTAGAAATATTTAAGTGACATGTAAATTTTTTTCTACTCATAACCAAACAAAAATGATCGTAATGGAAATTTAATAGAGCACTAAAAACAAAAATGTGGAAATATTTCTCAGAAAAATATATAAATAGATATATTGACGTAAAAGATAAATTAGTTTAAGTTATAATATTACATGGCATCATAGTACACGAATGGAACCTATTGCAGTGAATCTTGAAAATTAAATGCAAGTATGACAATCATTGTACAATAATGAGAAGAAATATACTACAAAAACTGTTTTAAAAATTGGAGATACAGTTCGAATAAGTAGAGAAAAATTGCTTTTTGAAAAGGGATATGAGCAAAATTAAACACAAGAAATTTTCACAATTCTTTAAACCAAATTAATAATTTTTTAGTTAAAAATTAAAATATTTATCAGGTGAAATTATTAAAGGTAAATTTTATTCCGAAGAGCTATGAAAGTTACTGATTCGTGTTTTCATACAGTAGGAAAAATGATAAAGAAAAGGTTCAACAGAATACTCTGTAAAATTCTGAGATAATTCTGAAAAATTCTGTGCTTGGGTAAGACATGCCAGAACGCTATAAATAGACAGTACTATATTCTAAAAAATCATTTTGTGTGACATTACTCTCTGATAGCTGTTGAAATATTTCCCTAATACTAAAATTTTTCTACAGTTGCCAACTCCAATAAATCTAAACGAAGAGTAGGAAGTAGGCTTATCAGAAATCATTCATGATTCAATGTAAATGATAACAGAAATTCACTTATATTTGGTATACCAGATGGAAATATTACTCGAAGTGTAAAGAAAATTTTCCCACCTGGAAGTTACGAGAATATTAACGATATACTGAAAGAAATGCATGGTATTTTATAACATGACAAAGTATGTTTAGGTTTTAATAAATCAACTAAGATAGTAAAAATATCTATGAAATATGGATTTTTCATCACTTTCAATGATAGTTTGAAGCAACTTCTAGAATTTGGAAGTGAAAAGATCATGGGAACTGTACATAGCCCATTTATGGCAGATCTTTACCCTGCATTTTCATTCCTCAATGTTTATACAGATATTGTAACACCACAAATCGTATGTGATATGCAAGAACCCCTTTCTGCGAATTTTCGAAGCGGAAGTAAAAGACGGAGAAATAATTCGTCGTCATTTTGACAGACCTCAATACTTAGCATTGATTCGTCAACCATTTCAAACCATCAAAGTTGAATTTAGATTAAATTCAGGAGATTTTGTACCGTTTGAACGAAGAAAAGTTATTATCGTATTACATTTTCGAATGAGGCAAATATTATAAATAGTCTTAAATAACAAATTATGAATCATTTGGTTATTAGCCATCAAGATGAGTGTACCATATATTACTGCACGAAAAAGTTTGAAGATCATTATGCCGGAGAGATAGGTTTTGGTTTATCACATTATCTAGGTATTTCTTTCCAAAAAGGATATGGTCTTGGGGGAATATTTTGCCGATTATTTAGAGCTGCTTTTCCGTTTTTATTAAAAAGTGGTAAAACGATTGGTAAAGAAGCTCTGCTCCCCGGATCCCGGGTTGGTACTGATGTTTTATATGATCAAGATTTTAAAGAAGTAGTAAAAGCAAAGTTAAAGAGAGTGGGAAGAACTTAGCCCAAAATGCACTCGGTAAGGTGCAATCCATGATGGGTAGATGAAAGTATAAAAGAAAACGTAAGAAGCAAAAGCGAATCATTTCATCCAAGTTCGGAAAGTGACAGGACGTGATTTTTTCAATTCGAGATAACAATTTTTTTTAAAAGACTCAGAAGAATAGGAAAAATCGGAGCTGGAACTTTTTCACTTACTCAGTACCCAAACTGTTATTCAGAGTAAACAGTGGATAGAATTTCATCCATTGTCTAATGTTTTTGATGCAGTTCCTGTCGAATTTCATGTAAGTGACTCAGGTGAAGAATATTTAAATCTCTGCCAAATTCAGCTCTACATTAAAGCAAAAATATTGAAAACCAATAACTTACCCATTGGAAAAGATGATAACATAGGACCTGTAAACATGTTTCTACATTCTCTTCTTTCGCTAGTAGATCTTACATTAAACGATCGTATTGTATCTGATTCTAATAACACTTAGCCTTATCTATCTTATATTGAAACATTATGAAATCACGGATACGATTGTAGAATTTTCCAGCTTACTGCCGAATTGTTCTACAAAGACTCAGATGATGGATTCAATAAAAGAGCAGATTTTTTTTAAGGACAGTGCTACTGTAGATATCATTGAGGTATTCATAGTGATATGTTTAATCAAAAAAGACTCATATTAAATTTAGTGTACCTAATAATAAAACTCATTTGAAGTAACTCAGAATTTCATTTAATAGGTAGTGAAGGATTTAAAATAGCTTTTGAGCACATTTCTTTATTCATACGAAAAGTTTATGCAAGTCCTGAAGTAATATTAAAACACGATGAAGCCTTACATTCGAAAATGGCAAAGTACCCCATCAATCGAGTATTAAATAAAGCATAGACTGTTCCAAACGGAAACATGTCCTTCGTTCAAGATAATGTGTTATCAGGATAAATGCCTAAATGAAATATCATAGGATGTGTTGATAATGAAGCTTTTCATGGTTCTTTAAAAAAAAATAATCTCCGTAGGACTTTCAACAGTTTAATTTGAATATCATAGAAATTTACGTAAATGGCCAGTCTATGCCTCATAATCCCCTACAACCAGATTTTGATAAAAAAAAAATAACTTCATACGAGCCTATCAAAGCCTTTTCTTGGGTACAGAAAAACTAGGACGAGGTTTATTTATATGCAAATGCATATTAAGTGTTATATATATATATATATATATATATATATATGTATGTATATAAACACTTAATATGCATTTGATATTTGATTTATCTTCCGATTTGTGTGACGAAGAACATCTGAATCAACATAGTAATTTACCTTTGGGGGTAATATTTAGCAAGACCTTACAAGAATCTAAATTAACTAAAAGTATTATTGTATTTACTGAATTTGAAAATTTGATTGAGATTATAAAATCAGAAGTATATCGTTTGACTTTGGAAATTTAAAAAAAAATGAATAATCACCAAATACTTAAAACCTTATCCCGTGATAAGATTACAGCACCGGTATTTCAAGGAGTATTTCCATCGAATTCATTCTATACCTTTCTGAACGAACAGCTGTTATCGTAAATCAAGACGACTAATCTCAACCATGATCTCATGATAGCTCTGTTTGTGGATGAAGATAAGAAGTGGTTATATACCACGCTTTGGTTTATACGACGTTAGATATTAATTTAATAAAGTTTTAAATGCAACAACTGAAAAATGAGTTTATTTCTTAAAAGGGAAAAACAGGAGTAGTATAAAAATGCCGATTCCAGCACATTGGAGCGTGGAGCAAGGTGGAGGGAGGAGGGGAGTGTTGCAGAGAGAGGAGTAGTGGAGAAGGGATGGTAAAGGGGGTTGAAATCGAGTTGGGTTGTACTGCTCCTTCTGCAAGTTGAGTTGTATATTCCTAAATGTTGTGCTGTCTAACTCCTACTTGTAATAATTTTGAAGTTACTATTATTTGAGTGGTAACATTAATATTAAAACTGAGTGACAACACCAGAGACTAAGATACAAGACGAACATCTTCCCGAAAATAACGGCACGACGAAATTTGAAATACCGCTAGGTGGCGTGACCGATGCGTTATACCCTATCGTCGTTGGAATTGCATTGATCTCTATGGGAATAAAAATCTTTTAAAATTAATTAAATGAAACTTCAAGTAATGTGAAATAGTTGAATTTACATGATAAATATATTGATTATTAATCTGTCATTGTTAATGGTAAAAAAAATGATAAGGGAAATACAAAATATAACAATTTATTTTTAGGTGTTACGCAGAATGGAACCAATTTTACTTTCGTTTTTGTGAATAATGAACAATTTAATTCAGAAAATTCATTGCATCTATTTCCAATCTTATTTGAAGTGTTAATATTTCTTTTTTGATGTTTTACCTCAATTATTTATTTTAAATTTATTTAAAGGTAACCACATAATAGATAGTTTATAGAGTTGAAAGACATTTTGATTGATGCATTCTTTTTATGCATTTTACCATTAATTGTAATTTTAGAATTTAAATTTCAAAGATATTTAATTTTAAATTATTTTTGAATAATTAACTTAAAATTCAATATCTTTGAATTAGAAATCAAATAATTATCTTTTAATATTTTCTTATACAAATGAAGTTATAATATTAAAATTAATCTTATTTGAATCAATTATATATTTATGTTTTTCATATCAATTCAATTATTCTAATGATTTTTATAGAATATAATTTGAATATTAAATTTTTTGTTATTTTAACTTTAACTTCTTTTATTGTTAGTTAAAGCTGTAAAAATATTTTGGTATGTAATTGCATTTCATTGTAATTAATTTTTTTATGCCATTGAAAATTAAATATTCTTCAAAGTAATTTCTTATAACCAATAACTGTGTTATGTCATTAAAAAATTATCTAAATATTGTATTTCTTAAAATTTCATGTAAGAACTATTTAAATCTAGATTCTGGAAGTTTTTTTTTTTTTTTTTTTTTTTTTTTTTTTTTTTTTGAAAAAAGTCTAAAAACCCATCACAACTACAATAAGCTTTCCAATTTTTCATTATTTTTCCTAAATGACATAATAAACTCTAAATTTACATTTTTTTAAAAAGAAAGCAGTAACATAAAACACAAACTAAACTTTTCTCTTATTTTATATGAATTACAAACCAAATATCCTGCTTTACTGAGTCACTTTTTAAAAATTATAGTAACTCATGAAAAATAGGGCATTTAGTTAAATGGGATATAGGGTTCAATGCATCCAACAATGTCAAATTATGAATGTTTGTTGTGAAAATTTCATTTACTATTGCATTGTGTATCAATTTCTGCTTAACAATGGAGTTAGATTCTGCAAAAAGAAAATAATGATTAAATAACCAAAAATATATAGCCCTACATAAAAAGAATAATTTAAAAATTTAGTTAATTTAATATAAAGTAAAATTAGCAAGATCAAATTTAATGTAAATACAAAAATATGTTAAATTTGTTATTCAAGATCATATTAAACATGAAAACAAATATAATAGAAATAAAAATTATAATAATTTCCTTCAATAAATCATGCATATAGTTGAAATGGCTTTATATTTTTAGCATTTATAAGCATATGAAAATACTTCAAAGTACAATAATTATCAAATTATAAAATAAAACATGCAGATGAAAAAATATACTATTCAATATTTTTTAATGCATAGGTATCACTTAGCATCCTTGTAAAGTTGTAAAAATTTAATGATTATTATCAATACATGGAAAATAATTATATATCTTATAAGTACACATATCTAATTATTTCTAAATACAAATATGATAAAAGACAATTTTACAAGAACAGCTAAATGTTTATCCAGGCAAATTCCAGACAAAAAAAACACACACACACACACATTCAAATACAATTCAACATTTGCATGCACACATAATTTTAATTTATAATACAACATAGTACAAAAAGCCTGGGTTAAAGTGTCATAAAGGTAAAGCCTTAAAGGTAGTGACAATATACGCAGGCAAATAAAAACAAATAAATAAAATAATTTCCTTAAAGAAGTCATGCATATATTTGAAATGGCTTTATATTTTTAGCATTTATAAGCATATAAAAATACTTTAAAGTACAATAATTATCAAAATAAAACATGCAGATATAAAAATATACTATTTAATATTTTTAATGCATAGGTATCACTTAGCATCCTTGTAAAGTTGTAAAAATTTAATAATTATTATCAATACATGGAAAATAATTATATATCTTATAAGTACACATATCTAATTATTTCTAAATACAAATATGATAAATGACAATTTTACAAGAACAGCTAAATATTTATCCAGGCAAATGCCAGAAAAAAAAAGAAAAAAATACACACACACACATTCAAATACAATTCAACATTTGCATGCACACATAATTTTAATTTATAATACAACATAGTACAAAAAGCCTGGATTAAGGTGTCATAAAGGTAGAGCTTTAAAGGTACTGACACTGTACTCAGGCAGTCTATGTTACCCAGAATTACTTCTGGTCCTCATTGTTCTGAGGTAGAATGGACCCCAAGTCGTCTAAGAAAAGATAAAGCATAATAAATCTTATTAAAGATAAAAAAAAAAAAGTGGAAACTAGTGCTCTACCACTGAGCTTCCAACGCCTCACCTCTACAAAAAAAAAAAGACAATTATGATAATTTTCTATACTTCTTGGTTTTAGTTACTTTGGCTTTATCAATTTTATTTGATCTGTCACAAATGAAATGCATCCTGGTTATTAAAAAAAATTAATGATCGAAGCACTTAAAGAATGTTGATGATTTGAGCAACCTACTAATGGTAATTTCTTACTCTCTATACACTCAAATATGTCATTTAGAGTAAAGATATTTAATTTTTCTATACTCAAAACTTCCATTGTAGCATTTTCTAATGTATTTATTAATGAAACAAGATTTGTGGATGGTGTTAGAAGACCACCATTATTTTTGGCCTCAATTAATAAAGTAGAGCATTGTGGATCCCCCATTTCAATTAAAGCATTTCTGCAAAATTCACAAGTTGTACATTTTCCAATCTTTCTTGCAACATAACCAGAAAAATAGCTTACAACCATATCATTTGAATAAAATAAGCTATAATTGTGATCATTTTGCAATGTAGCCGTTGCCTGGAATAAATGTGTACTATTTTCTATAACAGCATCTATCTTTTCTTTCCATTCTAATTTTTTAGTATTTTGAGTGTTATTAAAATTAAATTCTAATAAAGTCTTTATAAATTCTGACCCGTTCACATTTGAATTTTCAGGAGGCTTTATTAAAGACTAAGTTCCAATAAGACGGAATACTTGTAGAAAAATAGAGGAATTAGGGTGATTATTACAGCCACAGGCATGTCTCATAATTCCAAAAAATCTCTGAAAATAAAATGAATAGATTAATAAAATGAAAAACACTTCTAGTTTCAAAAGCAGTGAGTAAGTATCAAATTACAAACCTCCAAAGAATCTTGATTTAATCTAGCTGTCATTAAATAACTAAAGCCACACTTATCAATTAAAAATTTAGAAATTTCTAAAGTAGCCATTAAAGTTATTTTTAAACCATAGTAGGTAGAACTTGTAATAAAATTAGACTTTGCTTCTTTAGATAACTTCTCCCACTCATCAAGATAATTAATGAAAGACTTTATTTCCTATAAAATATTACCCAGACATGAAATATTTAAATATTGGTTGACAATGAAATAAAGTTTTTACAATAAAAAGAATAAATGTTCAAATTAAAGATATATATATATATATTATAAATTGGTATTTTAAGTCGATAATGACATGTGATTATGAAATAATTGGGCACAAATTTTTGGAGAACAAAACAACTTATAAAGTACTAAAAAAGTGCATAATATTATAAATTTTTATAATTACATTATAATAAGATGAATCTATTTTCAAAGCTGTTACAGGTGTTCTTGAATTCATTATATCAATTAATTGATTTACACGCTTAACAAACTGAATGCAACCATCACACCTTTGCAAATTATTATTTGTTTTATAAGCAGTCATTGCAGCAGCAACAGAAGCACTAAAAAACTACAAAAGTGAAAATGTGTATTAAAATAAAAATAAAATAAAACTATCATGTTCACTATGAAATTAAGGAAAACAATACTTGAAAAGCCATTTCAACACTCATTTTCTGATAAAAGTTTAGTCGCACATGATCTTCTGTTAATTTTGGACACACTTTTAAGCTGAAGCTGTTAGGTGAATCTAATTGAACAACAGCATCCCAAAACTTCAAATCAACTATGCCATCAGGAGTCTGAAACATTTTTAGTTTAATATTAAAATAATATTTAAAGCAAAGAATTAATAGCTTCATTTGATGTCAGTTTGAATACATATAGTTGAAAAAAGTATTAAACATTAACACAGAAATATTACTAAC
>JAPDSC010038367.1:0-17661 GCA_026290005.1 Latrodectus geometricus
TAATAATGCTGGAATTTAAAATAATTTCTTATGAGACTTTAAAATTATTTTGATATATTTTATATCATTAAATTAAATAAAAGAATACTTTTATCAATAAAAAATCTAATCTCTTTCCATATTTGATAAATACGTATTTAGAATAAGAATACGAGTGATGTTTTTTGCTACTCTCTTTAAATATGCTACTCAGTTGATGTAATAGATATAAAAAAAAGTAAGACAAATAAGAATTTTAGTTTGGAATTACTCAAATGTGGAAAATAAATTTTAAAATGGTTTCTTAAATTTTCTTGTCGTATGTACGCTTTAAATTATTTCTGGGAAAGTAAGGCCTATATTTTTAAGCCAATTACAATGTTTTAAAATCATTTATACTTTCGTATTTTGTAAATAAGCAATATACCGAAGCTATTTGTTGGAAAATGGCTGATTTGCTTAAATGATGATTACTTGTTGTCATGTTGATTATACCTAAGAATTTTACCGCATCACTATTTTTATTGTAATTTGTAGTCGTACAGGTGTAAAACGCCATTTGTTAAGAAAAAATTGGCGATAAACATGATTCACCACTAATAATAGGAAAATATATTTACCAAATACATACTTGTTATTTTAAAAGACCATTTTTGTTTCTTTAAAGAAAAGCTCAATTTTAAAAGTTATTTTCAGCTTTACGAAAACAATTCTTTATTTTTCTTTTAAATTGCTTTTTTAATAGTTAAAATAATAAATTTAAAATATCTTTATATTTAATTATATTTTGAAAATAATCTTTGCCAGAAATTGTTTTATTTCCATATTATAAAACATCAATTTCAACATTTAAAAAAAATTACTTTTTATTTTAATTTTCATCATATATTTATTGGGGAACAATATGAAATGGTTTGTCAATTTAGCGAAATTTTATCTATCGATGGGATTTTACACACGTACTTTTGTGACTTTATAGTCGCCAGTTTATTTTTAATATGTACGTAACACTTATATATAGCAGTATCTGTATGCAAGCCTATCACAATCTTTTCAATAAACTGAATTATAAAAATATCTTCAATTAGGATGGAAGAAACTATTATGCTATAATCTAAGGAATTCTGTTAAAGTGAACTTAACTTCAGAATGCAACGAAATTTATTCGTTATAGTGAAAAGTTATTTTCTATATTAATTAATTTTTAAATTAGAATATGTAGTTGAGAACCCCGTATCAGTAGTTGAAGCAGAAATCTAGATATATTCAAATAAAAAAAAAGAACTGTCCCAAAGTGAATACATTTTTCTCGTTTTTTAAAATTAATTTTTAAAATAATATTTAGTTATTTCTTTATTTTTTTAAATTTCCGGACATTTTTTTTCCTTTTATTCCCTCTGCATTAAAATCTCAAATAAAACAACCTTGGTCATTTTCAAACATTTCATGTTTAAATGACAAGTCAAAGCACGTATGTGAATTAGAAATCTTTTATGAACTTCCGTAATGAGTGGCTGAGCGCATAAAACCCTATGAATTTAAGGACCACTCACAAATTTTCTTGCAACAATAACACAACAGATTTCTGAATGGAGTTACCATTGTTTGGACAAACTATATAAAAATCTGATAAACTTACGAAAATGACTAATTATTAGAATTCCCGAAGATCTGAAAATCTGAGTCTAACAGCTACTAATAATTCAATTCTAAGATGAAATAAATATTCAAAAATTTAAATACAGAAGTGCAATCATCTACTCAAATATTCATTTTGTCAGGTAGGTGTTGATATTAAATTTGAGCGTCTAGACTTTAAATCGATTTAAAATATCGATTTAGATACTTCAATAACAACGAAGAAGGATTTTTATCGATATTTTTGCGTGAATTCTATGACAACATCAATTGATATCCTTATCCTATATTTTTATCTGTCCTTAGGCTGTTGTGTCCATATTTCGATATTGTGGCGATAAAGAACGGCGATTTCTTAATTTATTCTCTGGGCGAATGAGGTACGAGAAACTCAATGCAATATAAAACAGGCTTTATGCTAAGTTAATTTCTTTCAATCTCAGTTTTGTAATAGTTTCCCTAAGGCTTCCGTTACTACACAATTTACAATACATTTTCAAAATCTATTACGGTAACAGCAACACCGTCGCGAACGTGGTATTACTGCAATACCAACAACAGGCAGAGAATATTTAGTTAGACTGATTTCCTCAGACGTCGTATAATGGGGACGGTTTATTAACAGTGGCCCCGAAAAGTTGAACTTTCTTTCTCTGCTTTCACTTGAGGGGAAAAACAGGTTTTCTGGTTCAATGTCGTGTCAAAGGAGGTGTGTTTGGCGTTGTTAAATAATCGCCAATTTTCCGCAATCATTAAGCGTCATAAAATTATCTCTGTTACTAGCGGCTGTTGATTAATCCATTCTGATGGATTCTATAAGATTAAAATTTAGTCGTAAAATTAGTCAGCATGTGGATTTTACGTTTGAGTTAATAGATAAGCCAGAATAATTCTTTTTTAAGGATTCGGCAAGATTTAATTATGTTTCACTGTCTTTTGCGGAGATAAATAATTACCTTTAAAATCAAATAGCATTAAGCACAAAAAATTCTCATTCCAAATTAACTAGGAACTCACTCTAATAATAAAGTGCCTTCAAAAACATTCATTATATGAAAACTTAAATTTTCTTGACATTTTTTTACTTGTATATAGAATTATTAATAAAAGAATCATTAAATATTTTATTTCAATTTTTTTTTAAAAAAAATAGTTTTGTAAATGATTAACAAAATTGTTCTTTAAAATTACATTTTTTTAATTAACCTACATCCATTAAATGCAACATTAACTTTTCGATTTTATTGATTAGAAACAAAATGTAAATTTAATGCAGTTTGATGTCATATCAAATTACATTCAATTCATATTTAATGTAAATTGGTATCAGAAAATCAGTTTAAGAAAGGATTTACATTTTTTATGCATTTCAGAAAAATCTCTATATTAGGGTAATATTTAAGACAAATTTTTTACTAAACTCACTATTATTTAAATCTTTTTATCGGAATGTGTTCCCCAATGAAAATGCATAAAAAACATTCAAATTCTTAATAAATTAAGATTTTACTAGAAAATATGTAATTTTATTAAAAAAAAATAAGGAAAAACAATGTTTCCACTCTAACAAGAGCTAAATATTCTAATAACTTTTCGAATTCAAAGCAGGAACTTCAGCAATTTTAATCAAAAAAATTCCTCAATATTTTCTCACTTTAAACCATTAGAATTACTCAGGAAAAAAAAAAACATTTTTTTTAATCACAACACAGAAATTCAAACTGCATTTTTAGAATAGAAATTTTAGAAAATTGATGAAAAAAATTCTCACATAATTCTCAGTAAAATTATTTTCAATATTTTAGATAAAGATGTGTAAATTATAGAAATATATATAAAAAAAAAAACTCATAAAATTTCGATATCTTGTTTCATAAGTGAACTTACATATTTGTCAATATGAAAATATAAAAAAATACTTTTACATTATACATATATTAATTTCATGAGTATTTAATCCTTCCGAATATGAATGTTGAATGTTTGATTCCTAATAAAAAATAAGAAACTTCGCTTTAAATAAAATGTTTAAAACATGGCAAAATGAATCTTTGTAAAAATCATTTTAAACATAAGCTGGCAAAAAAAATTAAAAAAATGCTTGACCTGATTTGAATAAGATTGTTATATTTTTAACACAAATTCGTTATAAAAGAAAGATTCCAAAAATAAAAGAGTTACATATTTTGGAGTTAACTTATAAATTTTGCATTAGATAAACAAAAAAACACGGTTATTTAAGATAACATTTTCTGGGTTACAGTAACATTATAAGCAACCCTAAAATCAGATTATTTTATGATCTAATTTGGAAAAATAAAGATTAAAAATAATAGACCTTTTTAGGACTAATTTATTTCTTTAATGATAAAACTACATAATTTTGATATTTATTTTAGCTATGAGAATTAGAACTGAAGTGAAATAAACCTGATTAAACTAATTTTATTTATTTTGAACTTAATTATTTCAATACCACTAAATTGAATTCTCTGTAGAAAAAATAATATAAAACTAACTACGAAAATATGATTTAACACTTGCAAGTACAAAGTACTCCAAAAAGCAAATATGTAAAGAAATAGATATAAAGTATAAGCATGAGAAGTTGAAAATTTTATGACATATTACAGGTATGTTATATCATAACAGCAAGATGACTCAACTAAAAATTACAAAATGAATTTATAGAAAAAATATTACCTAACATTATAATTTTAGTTAAAGTTTTAAAAATTTAAGTTAAATTATTTAAAAAAAATTAAGGTAAATGAATTAAAGTTAAAGTTAATTAAGGCTTAAGTGTAATTTAAATTAAATTAAGGTAAAGGTATCTTATTTAATCAACCTTAACTAATAGTTAACCGTAAAAAAGCTAATAACTAACTTTAACTTTAATTAGTTTTACCTTAATTTTAAAAAAATTAAGGTAAATTTAATTAAAGTTAAGGTTAATTAAGGTTAAAATGTAATTTTAATTACGTTATTTTTGCATTTCATAATATTAATTTCTAGTAAACTGAAAAAGAAAAAGTAGGTGAAAATGTGCTTTAGGTCCCCTACTTGGCGCGTTTTCAAAATCGCCGATGCCTTGGCGAAAATTCTACCGCTATTTCAAAGTGAAAATTAATTAGCGACCAATGAAAAGGCTAAAACAAAAGAGTAATTAATGAGCATGCGCGAATAAGCTCTTCAAATTCGCGAGTTGGCAAAGTAAGGGACCTAAAGCGCAAATTAACCGGAAAAGTGCAAGTTCTTCAGTTGGAATATTCTAATATTTTGCAACCATAAATTATACTTTTCAAACTTTTTAATTATATGGTAAACAGAAATTAATTTTAAATTTATGTTATTAAATTTATAAAAAAGAATAACGCAGAAAAAAAACCACTGTTAGATTAAAATATTTATTTTATCTTTTCTATTAAAAAAAATTTGCATAATTTCCCAGCTAAGCATTTTGAAATTGAGGTCTTTTGCCTTTCCTAATATCTTTTACTAGCATTGTATATAAGCTAAAGAACCTTAATGGAAGAAAATAATGTCTTATATTTCTCTCTCTTTCACTCATGTTTTATTCGAAAACGTTTCGATGTCTGGAAGTTTTTCGCTCTTTTTTTCTCACAATGAACTTTACATCCAAAAGGAAACAAAGGAATATTCACAAATACTCTGTCCCACGTTTTCCTAATCATCCTAGAGATATTTATACATGTCTTACTTCGAGAGAATGGCAACGGTTTTTTCTTTGTCTGGGCAGATATTTTAGACAAAATATAAAAAAAAAAAAAAAACACGGTCACCGTGTGATGTCATAATTTCTATTGTACGAGGGGCTCGCCTCTGAAGATAATATAGAATAGAACGTAGAAGGACATAATAGGATAGAAGCGCGCAAAGGTAGAAACGCGCCTTTGCAGAGATAGATGGAAATTCAGTTAAAAAAGGAAAGATATTTTCGAGACTAAGCCAGCCTTCGAGGATCTTTTTTCTTTTTGCTGATTCATTTTTTTCTCACGTACAATGTCTGAATCACGAAATTTTAAAATAAGATTCGAGTGCAGCTATATAATGTTCTTCCATATATCAGTTATTCTTCTATGAGTCAGTTTTGAAAGGAATGCGCTAAAAATAAAAAGATTTCCTCGGAATGTATGTTTGCACTAAAATTTTCGTAGTGATTCACTGTATGGCTATGAGTCGTGAGGATTAAGATATTCATTTTAAATAATATTTTATCCGTCCAGATTAAATGTATAACGCCTGCCTTAAATAATATTTTATTCTGTAAAAACAGAATGATCACGTTATTTATTTAATTTTTTAACGTTATTTATTAATTTATAAAATAACAAAAATATATCATAAAAAGCGAACAATTTGTAAAAAGAAAAAAAAAATGATGATAAAAATAAGAAATATAATTAGATTGAATATTTTTATTTATTTAATAACACTCACATCCATAACATAATATTGTTATCAAATCAGTTTAGCCAAATTAATTAATACAAGTGTCAAAATTCTGCAGACTAATCATTAGTCACTCAAGGTAAATTTCTTGAAAATTTATTAAGCTATCAATTATATATAGAAATTTTATTTTTGCAAATTGCAGCCTCATCCAGTAGATATAATGTACAATAAAGGGTAATATCACAGAATAAGCTAAACGTTAAAATATATTAATATCCTATTATTACTTAAGGTCAATTTCCAAACGAACCGTTGCTACACCTATTTTAGGTTCAATAAAATAATTAGGTTCTATAAAACCATATATTTAATGAGATAAAAGAATGGCATAACTACAGCTAGAATACTGTCGTACAAACGTGACTTTATTTCTTTAAAGAAATGTATATAAAAAAACATTTCTAAATAATCTTTTTTAAAATAAAGAATTTAGTCTCTGTCCTCAAAAACATGACTAATATTAGAAATTGATAACTGGAAAAGTCTCTGTTTGTCCATGGTGGAAAGAGGCTTAAACCGTCTCAAGAACACCATGATCAAAACATTTCCGGCATTGTTTAATTTAAGAACATGTCCTTGGTAAAAGATTTCTTGAAAAGTGCTGAGATTCAACATAACATTTATAAATATAGAATTTTTCACTTGCATTTTCGAAAGCCTACTTTCAGTTCATTCCTAATACAGAACATACATTCAATTTCATGGAGAATTTGTAGATTAAGACCTTCAAAAAACTTGGCCACAAACTAGACTAATTTTTCAAGACCAGTCTGCAAAGAAATTGTGTTAAAAATTATTAAAAATAAGATTTAATCATAGTGTTTCAGCAGCAAAGTCTTTTTCGATTCAAACAAGTCATTCAAATTCTGTTGGGCCCCATATTCATATGGGAAAGTGCTGCCATTGTTGTTCTGGTTTTTCTTGGTTCTGTTTTTTCATAGTTGTTCTGGCTGTTGATTTCTCAGAATGTATACTTCAAATTATCTGAAAATTTAATGATTTACTATAATGTTTGTATCTATTAGATATTATTCCATTCTTAGTTTTTTTCTCGTCTAGCAATTGTTGTTGACATTAGTACATATGTTATTCACTGAACAACCGTTGTTGTAATATCTAACTCCCTTGCTACTGAAAAATTATGTTGTCAACCCCTAGACAAAAACTAAGCTAACTATCTTAAAATGAGATGATTATTGAAAATTTACTCAACCATATAATTGCTTTATTTTGAAAATTATTCTCAAACAATATAACTATTTATTATGGACAATGACTTTTTGCTTAAAAGTAAACACCAAACATAACGGAACGGATAACATAACAGTAGCGGATTTTTCTTTCTTACAGATTTGTAAATTTTATGGAATATTTATTTTTAAAAAAAATATTAGATAAAAAATTTCTCTAAAACATTTATTTTCATTATTAAAAACAATTGATTTTATTACAAATCATTTCACTTCTTAAATTTTAAGTCACTAGAGTTAATGTTTTCGAAATATTTTCATTATAATACTTTTGTAGAAACACATACGAGGAAATAAATTTTTATAAAAAAAGTTTGTTAAGAGAAATATCATGTATACTGTAAAGTAATAATTTTATAAATAATTATTTTTCTTACTTCAAATTTTTTTCTGTTTCAATTTCACCGAAATCTGGTTAAAAAAATATTTTTATTTATTACTTTATCCACAGACATGTCAAAAAAAAAAAAAGAAAAAATCACACCCAGCAGTTTTATGCACTACAGATTTAATGATTGTTTTCTCACTCTAAATATAAAAAAAAAGCTATAATAATTTTTATGGCGGGGTTTGGAATCCGTTGGTCAACCACATTTCATTCCAAGCGTGACCAATAAATGTTTTATGTGGTTATCAGACTATTCTAAGCGTCTTCGCACGGAAAAATGACGTCAAGCATATAAAACTGTTTTTGTGCTATATATATGTAACTAAAATTAATTTCATTCTTCGCTTGGATTGAGATTTGGAATTTTATAGAATATTTTTACATTTTTTCAATCTATATGATGATAAGAATTTATTTGCAATGTTTATTTAATATTTTATAAAATCTCATTTTTGAAAAAAATTATTGCCTAAATTAAATAGCTGAATTCCATAGTGAATTATAATTTTTGATTAAATATAGCTACTAAATTTTTGAGTGTTATTGAAAGGTTTACTTAAAATTTATAAATACTTTGAGATATTAATTAGTCTCTTAAAAATTAATTTAATTGAAATTATGCAATTCAATTTCATTGATGTATTTAAATTGCATTATTGCCGCCCAACCTGTCTAATGGTTAGCGTACCTGACTACAGATGGGTGGGACCTGGGTTCGAATCCTGGCTCGGGCATGGATGTACTTTCTCTCTCTCTTTCTTGGCTTTGTCCTTTCTTTGTGTGTGTGAATGGTTGCCTACCCTATAAACGGGTACCTATGGCATGTGTGTACTGAGGAAGTCGGACTGCACACCAAATATGGTTCAGTTGGAAAAGTGGAGCAGCGCACCCCATATTGCCAGCCTGGCTGGCACACGACAACTACAACAATTTAATTATTCTATTTTTAGTACTATCATTCTAAAATACTATTACCAAACATTCTAAGAGCTTCTTCCTAGAATTCTAATTCAAATTTATCTTTTGACCTTGTTACATCAGACATAATATGAAATGACTTTTATATAGGATTAAATCCTTACTTATAATTCTTCGAAAGAAGTTTTTGATATCAAAATAGTGTATTTAATATTTCATTAATTGTTTTTTATTATAGGCTCAAGGGTTATCTTAAGAACTGACTGATCTTGACAACTTAGATGCTTTTCGAAATGCGACAGAAAAGCCAATGTTAATTCTTACGCTTGACCTTGCCGTAATACTACGATCAAACACAGCTGTTACCAGAAAATTTAAAATGCTCACTGTAGTAGTATGCGCGTGAAATTTTAAAAGTTAAAGCTCCATTTTGTTTCACACACAAACTGAAAGTATATTATCTTGCATTGGTGTTATTTAAATAAAGAAACTAGACTATTTCCATTTAGTTATTCTCTACTTTTCACTTTAATGGTAGTTAATATAAAAAACTTTTATTTTTATGCAATGCAGAGTTATTTAAACTTCAAAAAAAATTTAATTTAATTTCAATATAAATCCTATTTTAAGCATATTTATTAAAATTTCAAGGTCGAAAAATTCAAATAATGCTTTTCACATGCTACTTGCATTCTTTTTTCAAATGATTAAAGGAAAAATATCTCTATAATGGTGCCAATACACATTTTAGACATATTTTTTCTATTTTTTTTTCTTCATATATTCTTAAGGCATATTTTAACTAATATATAAACTATTACGCTATATGAATGTACAGAACATAGTTCAATTTCTTACTTTGAATTTCGAGTAGTTACATAGACGTAAGACAACTCTTTCAATAGAATAGTTATTTTAAATGTGATGAAATATGTGGAAAATACGTTGATTTGAATTTTATTTTAAAAAATTAATTTCTTTATGAATGGTTGTAAGCAGTTGGTACCAAAATAGAAATTTAATATAAAATATCTCATTTCTGTCATATATGAATTTTTTTTTATACTGTCACGATATTTTTCGATTTTGTTAATACACTTAATATTATTTTTTCCTAAATAATTGTACGATGTGGACTAATAAAATAAAACTATAAAAAGTTCTTAAAACTATTTTGAATTGTAAATATTAGATTGGGGAAAAAGTAATCCATTATTTTTTCGGTAGACTTCTGTAGTGATCGATATCTCGTGAGGTATCAATCAAACAATTTCAGATTTATGCTCGTTGGAAAGGTGACATTTGACACTAAAATATCCTCTTGCGGTTTTTTTGTTTGATTAATTCAGTTACGAGTACAAGGTTTTAAAAATGGAAGACAACAAACAGAAAATTCGATACATTTTCGTTTTTCTCTTGTAACGACGACGAAAAAGATAGCCGGGTGGCTGAAATTGTGAAAGGTGTTTATCGTCCTATATAAGACTGTAACAACCAGTTACGTACAATTTTTGTTTCGTCGATTCCGTTCGGGTATTTTTGATGTTAGAAATGCACCTCGCATGTGGATACAGCATCGTCGAAAATGTCTATAAAATATCAAAAATGATAGAAGTTAACCGCATGTCAGCAGTCGTAACGCGCAAGACCTAAAAATCTACATGAAAGCTGTTTCAAACCTTTTTACAAAGTGAATCCAAAAGAAGTTACAGAAAGTTCACGTAAAATAATGGATTTCTTTTTCCCCAAACTAATATAACTAAGTGTCGTCAGGGGAATTATATAAATAAACGGAGTAATAAAAGTAGAACTTCGGAGTTATAATATCTTTTTAATATATTGAATAAAAATAATAAATAATATGATATAACATTTAACATAAATGTGACTTAATAATTAGTATTGAAACTGTTGTAATTTTAAAATAAATTATATTTAGGATTTCAGCGTTATTCAAAACTATTCCTTATGCAGAGCGCTTATCACACCTAACTATTTGCGCCTATTTCCCGACCATTAATATTCCAAAAAGCTAGTCATTCGGGATTTTGTCATCAATTTCCTATCGAAATTACCGCTTCAAAATGAGAATTCCCCCACATCATTATTTACCAATGGACTGATATGATGTCTTTCTCCTCTAATTTATTTTAATAACGGAAACTGCTCGAAACAGGGGAATTGTTAGAGGTAAGCATGGAACACCAAATTGTAAAGAAGATTGCGGTTGAAAACAGCAATTATCTCGCTTTTTTTCCGAAAAGAAAAACTAGTTTTTCGAAGGAAATTACTTAATCACTTTTTCGCTCAATTACGTATGCAAGAAAGTAGTTTGTAAATTACTAACAGTCACCAGACGAAGTTTCCCGATTTCCTCTAAAAGTATGCTTCGTCCGTGATTTGAAGTACACAAAATACTCACAATTTAGAAGACAAGCACCACTTGAAGATTCATATGATTTATTTTATGCTAAAAATTAAAAAGAGAGTTAAGTAAATAAAAAAATCTTCTATAAAATATATATAACTCAGGTAATAGAATATTATTAGATAATATATGGCTTAATAATTAGTATTGAATTAAAAGGTTGTTTTTTTTTTTTTTTGTAGTAAGAATATAGCAAGATTATTATTCTGACTTGATATAAAATCATAACAACAAAATATTTCTAACAATAACTCAATAATTTAAATTTATTAGTGTTTGTTTCATAAGAAATTATGCCTTTACATCACATTAAAGCTGCATAATACTCTGTAATATTAGTTTGGGGAAAAAGTAATCCATTATTTTTTCGGTAGACGTCTGTAGTGATCGATATCTCATGAGGTATCTATCAAACAATTTCAGATTTATGCTAGTTGGAAAGGTGACATTTGACAATTGAAAATATCCTCTTGCGGTTTTTTGTTTGATTAATTCAGTTACGAGTACAAGGTTTTAAAAATGGAAGACAACAAACAGAAAATTCGATACATTTTCGTTTTTCTCTTGTAACGGCGACGAAAAAGATAGCCGGGTGGCTAAAATTGTGAAAGGTGTTTATCGTCCTATATAAGACTGTAACAACTAGTTACGTACAATTTTTGTTTTGTCGATTCCGTTCGGGTATTTTTGATGTTAGAGATGCACCTCGCATGTGGATACAGCATCGTCGAAAATGTCTATACAAAATCAAAAATAATCTAAGTTAACCGCATGTCAGCAGTCGTAACGCGCAAGACCTAAAAATCTACATGAAAGCTGTTTTAAACCATTTTACAAATCGAATCCAAAAGAAGTTACATAAAGTTCACGTAAAAATAATGGATTTCTTTTTCCCCAACCTAATATAACCCACGTAATAGAATATTATTAGATAATATATAACTTAATAATTAGTACTAAATAGAAGCTAATAAATCATGGGGTTTTTTTTGTTTTTTTTTTTTTTTTGTAGTAAGAGTATGGCAAGATTTATATTCCGAATTGTTATAAAATCATAACAACAAAACATTCCTAACAATAACTCAATAATTTAAAATTATTAGTGTTTGTTTCATAAGAAATTATGTGCCTTTACATCACATTAGAGCTGCATAATACTCTGTAATATATCGTAAGATACACATGGAAAGAATGAACCATAACTCAAGAGACGATGGTGACACCCGAGCTAATAATTTTTTCCTCAAACAACCACACCATGTTATAGGAGATGCGGCTAGCTAGTGAGCTACGAGCATATCTAGTTAGCAACTTTTAACTGCCTTAGAATCGAACCCATTATCTATCGGTCAGAAAACCAATTTGCATACATAATATACAAAAGTCTCAGAACTTGACTGTAAATGTATCTTAAACATATTTCACAGCGTCATCACAGTTCGATTTTTGAGTTATTATTTTATATATTTATAAATCAAAACACATTTTAAGCATATGATTAGTGTATATATATATATATATATATATATATATATATATATATATATATATATATATCTTTAAAAGTTTTTCCTATTGCAATAACAATCTTATAAAATTGCATCACTTAAAGAAAACATCGTTCCATTTATTACTTGTTTACTTTGTTGAAAGAACATATTAGTCAAACTAACTCTTAATCAACTCAACAAGTTATGGAAATGTTTGCACACATTCCAACCGATAAACCCTCTTAACCCTACATTTTATGATATGTTATTATAAGAATGCGTTCTCTAATGTGCGAAACGATTGGATTTATCGCCAGGTCGCCAAGATTCGGGTTAACATTTCGATGAGTTTCAAAAAGAGAAAAGAAAAGAAATCGAGAAAATCACTACTGGATGAAGCAATTTCGATAATAATAGAAAGTGACGTAGAAAAAAATAGAACGATAAGGTGATAAATAAAAGTATATCGGAAGCACGTTTTGGAAAGCATTTTTCCGCGCGTGACGCTTTGTAAACATAACATGCTTGGCGAAAAATACTGTCAGTCAACGGCGCGTTTTTCTTCCTCTTTGTTTACGTCTCTCGATCGGTTGTTGCAAGGCGTCGCCAACCGACGTAAATTGTGACATAAATGTGGAAGGATAAACGCCGAACCTTGATACGGAAGCATGTAACATTGACGATAAACACATTCCAGTTCGATCTTGATTTAATAAATGTTGGTAAACAAAGCCTTGGTAAATTATGGAGTTTATTCGTTGGCTTTAAATCGAAGGTTTCTCTTGGGGCTAGCGGAGCAATTAAAAGTGTTTATTTCAAAATCAATTCTGTTTGCTCGTTGTGATTTGATTCGGAAAACGTGAAAATTTGAAATTGTCAGCAATTTAGTATATCAAATACAATGAAATGCTGCATCATTGATAAACATGTTTTGATTCTTATGAATAGAAGAAATAATCATTTAAAAAAATACTACAAAGTATTCTAAAGTGTAAAATATGTTACTTAGTTCTTGAAAAGTTGGAAACGTTAACCTTAAAATAGATTTTAAACTGCAAAAGAGAGAGAAATATCTTAAACTATAAATATAGATATCACTAATAAAACACTATTATATCATATTCTAATTTTTAAAATTGTTTCATTGCATCACAATGGGATTCATATTTTATTTTATTGCACATTATAAATGATTGTAATAGTATGAATTTTTTATGCGAAATATTAAATAATATATAATATTCGTTATTTTAGAATTGTATGGCAACAACAAGTCCGTCAGAAGGATATCATGAAATCAGGCTTTTTTTTAGGGAGAGAACTAATCTCTCTCAGTCATCGGTAAATTTTACATATTGCTTGAAATTAAATCCATAGTAAGGAAGAACACTGAAATTCTGGATATTTTGAAAAATATCAAATAATTTATAACAAAGTATATTCACAATATAATCAAAATAATAATAATCACGAAATCTTTTAAGTAAAATTGATGATTTCAATTTTTTTCTATACACCATATATCTAAAAAAATTTATAAATTTAATTAGAATTAGCTGCTTGAATCTCCATTGAAATTAACGAGATTGTTTTCTTTTTCCATTTAATGATGTGATTTAATTCATAAATAAAGAACTTTTAAGATTTGTTTTTGTGTATTTAAATGAACACTGTAGAAAATGTGTTGTTATTCTGTGTATTTCTATTATGATGATTTGTAAACATGTAAAGAAAAGATTCTTTTTCTGATGAGGTCAAGCTGTAATTAAAGTATTTAATTTTTATTCAAAATTATCATCATGAAACTACTCAAAATGTTCTAATTTTTGTTTAGAAATGTGGTCAATTTAACCACATACAGGCATTTTGCTAACCACTATGTTAATGTTAAATTGACATAAAAAAACGGAAATTTTCTAGAATGATGATTCTATCTTTTTATTTAGTTCCTAAGGATTCATAAAATATAAAGTTCGTATATAAATAAATTATAATTCCAATCATTTGATTTTGAACTTTGTGAAGTCCATACAGAATACGTGCAAATACAAAACAGAATATGTGCAAAATTAAAACATCTTCATTTTTCTCTTCTGATTGTCATAGTAATTTGTAGAATTAACAAATATGTAAATTCCGTTAAATTCCAGTTAACGAGGAACTTTACTGTTTACATAATAACTAGAAATATTATTCGATTATAAAAAATTTAAAATTACTATCATATGCTCTTTGTGTTACAAAATCAATTTTAACAGTTGTATAAAATGTTTTAAGTTTGTCACTAATATCTCAAGAGCTTTATTATTATTAAAAATTACGAAATTCAAAACAGATAATAAAAAAATTTCATATTTATTATTATAAGATCACCATATTTATGAAAACAGTGAAGCATTTCAAAATCTCTGAAATTCATGTTATGGAGTCAGGGTCAAGCGAATTTAGAAAAAAATGTTTCCATGAACTGAAAACTAATAAAAAAGAAAAGAAAAAAACACATTTAAGTTTTATAATATCTTGTAATCGAATTACGAAATATTATAACTGAGTTTCCAATCGGAAAAAATAACAAAAAGCTCAGACTCAAAATGTTGAGTTGAGAAGTGCGATGTTCTCTGAGGAAATCCGGTTTTTAAACCTGTTTCCTTTTTTCTCGTCAACTTATTCGCATCAAGGCTGAATATGAAGCTCCTACCGACACTTTCAGATAAGGCTTTGTGTATAGTTCTTTAATTCGATAACATGTCAAAGCTAATATGTATGGCTTTCGCCCCGGGTGAAATCACATCCGTTGGATAGATTATTGTCTGTTTTTTTCCTCTTACAATTATCGTCTCATCGAATCACAGAAGAGACTATGAATAAGATATAGGAGATCGAATAATGTGAGTGGGGGTAGAAACAACATCACACTTCAAGCGAAAACTTTTAATTTGATTTTCCTAATTAATTTTTATGCAATAAAAAATTGCCTCACAATGATTTAATATGATTAGATTTTCTAAATCAATAAACCATTTAATATCCCGTGTAAAGCTATAACTATTTTATTTTTAAGATTTTGCAAAGACGTTTATTTGTATTGTAGTTTTATCAAGTTTGTAATGAGTTTTTAGATATTTCAGCTCAAAATAAGGAGCATATAATAGCAATATTACAATTATCTTACAGAAGCTTAACTGCAGAAATATATTAATCTTTTATCTCTCATCAGAAAAGAGAATCAAACCTGGGACCTTCAATTCTAAAGATAATGTTCCTACTATAAAGCCATAGTGATCTCTTGGAAAATTATGTTGTCACATTCTAATGGATGGTCTAAGGTTGTAAGTCATTTTTAAAGTTAAATTGCCTTGCAGGAGGATTTTTCTTAGATATTAGGCCGTAATCACATTCTCGCAAGGCAGAAAACCAGAAAAATTCCAAAGCATCCACATTGACAGATGTATATGCGAAAGATAGAAGCGCAATATCCATATTTGTCATTGATTTAAAGTAATTTCTTTCATATACGAGCTGTTTAATGTTTCTTTACCATGAAAGCTTATCAAAGCATTTTGTTTTAATGCCTAAAATCGACACTTTTTTAAACTTAGAGGCTTGTTTAGATAATATTTTTGTATTTTCATTTCACTAGAGCTACATAATGATTATGTATAAAAATAGACAAATACAAATCCCAGAAATAAGTTTCATTTATTATTTTTAATCAGACATAAGAAATCCTTTACAAATGGATACTTTTTTAAGAACTATAAAAGCAATTCCAAGTTTTCTTGAATATTAATTTTAAAAACAAATTTTTACAGATATTTTATTGAGAATTAGAGAGTTTCTAATAAAAATTTCCATATAGTTTGAGTTTTTAATTTTATTTCATGTTTCTTTGTAGTCAATAATTTGTAAATTAAAAGTACCATCTCTAATTTTTGTGTTTAAACTTCTTTTTTATATTTATAAAAATAAAAAAAAATGTGAAATATCATCAAATATAAAGAAAATCCAAGTGATTGAATGAAATTCCAAAAAAGAACTGTGAATAATATTTTGTATAACACAGTAATCAAATAATCAGTGAAGCTTATAATAACACACGCCAAAGCAAAGTTTTTTTAATCTCAGGAAAATATTCGATTTGGTCGCAGTTACAGAAGAGCAATCATGTCCACCATTTTTCCTCAGCTCGCCTCAATTGTTTCATTCTTATGAAACGAGTGGCAACAATGCGTTTAAGGTCATCTCTCTAAAAATAAGGAAGAGTTCTTCAGATACATAACACTTCTTCCGATTTGCAAAGATGATTACTCAAGATTGACCAAAAATAATTTATTTTGGCTCTTCTATTTTTAGGAGTATTCACAGCATTCATTCGGTTGTTGCAATCCACTTACTATTCGAGCAACAACAATGAGATAAAAAAGCGCCAATTTTCCACTAGCAAACATATTTAAAAGGGAGTATGTAATAAATGCACTTTTTATTACAACTTGAAGAGTAAATTTATTGAATAATAGATTATTTTATGAATAAATTTTTGGTTTCTTTATTACTACTTATTTACGTATTTCACGCCTCTAGTTTCCATTTTAGGCATAAATTTTTTTCTTCCACATATATTAGTTTGGGGAAAAAGTAATTCATTATTTTTTCAGTAGACGTCTGTAGTGATCGATATCTCGTCAGGTATATATCAAACAATTTCAGATTTACGCTCGTTGGAAAGGTGACATTTGACACTAAAATATCCTCTTGCGGTTTTTTGTTTGATTAGTTCAGTTACGAGTACAAGGTTTTAAAAATGGAAGACAACAAACAGAAAATTCGATACATTTTCGTTTTTCTCTTGTAACGGCAAAAAAGATAGCCGGGTGTCTAAAATTGTGAAAGGTGTTTATCGTCCTATATAAGACTGTAACAACCTGTTACGTACAATTTTTGTTTCGTCGATTCCGTTCGGGTATTTTTGATGTTAGAGATGCACCTCGCATGTGGATACAGCATCGTCGAAAATGTCTGTAAAATATCAAAAATGATCGAAGTTAACCGCATGTCAGCAGTCGTAACGCGCAAGACCTAAAAATCTACATGAAA
>JAPDSC010038369.1:0-11759 GCA_026290005.1 Latrodectus geometricus
ATCTAAGGAATTATTTCTTTTTCCTATTCAACCAGATAAATGCTACATACATCCTTTATTAGATCTGATAGTGTTTAATATAATCATGATTTCATTTACTTGGCTTATAACAAAAATGAGTATTTCAAAATGGCAGAAACAGTGAAGCATATTAAAAACAAAATCATGTTTTATTTTTACACACTTGACTTGAATAGCATGATATCAAGTGCAATCATTTTTTCGGAATCAATCATTAAATGCTCTCGCTTGAATAAATACTGATGCAATAATGGCTATTCATTTTGTTGCAGAGCGAAGAACCTCCCACCTTTGGCCAGCGTCGAGACGTTGACACTTTCTTCATGGAGCATCAGCAGCGTAGTGTAACAGACAATCATGCCTTTTGTATAGAAACATCTTTTTTCTGAGTTGAAATTCAGACGTAAGATGCAAATAAAGATTTATGTTTGTAAACAGATTTTGATGTAATTTCTATCAGTGAATAAATGTGAATTTTATTCCCGCTTTCTTCTTAATTTTCGGAATAAATACGTTAATTGTGTTTAAAATCATATTTACATGTACCTAGCTGGCAGCCAGTTGGTTAGCTTGCTTTCGTTGTAACAGTTCGTAGATTCGAATTCTACCTTGGATTTGAGTATTTGTAGTGTTTCAGAACCCACTTTAAACTGTAGATACCAGTCTAATTAGCCCTGCCTCATGTATAAAAAAATGACCATTGAGCGACTAACATGTTTACGAGTCTAGCAGATGGTAGTTTCAATACTTGATTTCACTAAATACCATTGATCCCTTTACTTATGTTATATGACAAGGGAAATGGGGGTGTTAGATGTTGCGAGCATTGCCATTTGATAAAGACTTAAAATTAAGATGACTCTCAAATTCAGAATTGGTGTATTACCAAAATGATAAGCTAGATCTGAAAATAATAAACGGTCTTCAAAATTCTAGAGATATAGCTGCCTGCTTAGTGTATTCGGGATTGCTAAAAGAGAATCTAGTAGCATACTAGATATTAACAATGTAAGACATATGGTGAGATTACAAGACATTATTGGCCTCTATGCTTCTCAAGACCATTTATGGTCATCTCTGCCTAGTTTTTTTCTTCGCAAAGAGGTAATCCTAGTTTCGAAAATGATCTTGTTTTATTCAGTTTATGAAGGCAATAATTTGATACTTTCTGGTTCTTGTTCTTTAGATTGTAGGCGACTGAGGTAACTTTTCCGATTCTTTTAGTAATCCAGTTTTCTGACAATTGCGAAATGATGGACAATATTAAGAATCTTTTATAGTTAAAAATATTATGAAAATATGAAATAATTGTAATCTTTAACTATAGAATATATTTTATTAGGAATACCTCATATTTCATTCATTACATAAGTATAGTCATTTCATTATGAATCTCATAATGAAGCATAATCAATATTTTCATATGAAAATATTTAACACTAATAATTAACCATTAGGATACATTATTCTATTATTAAAAAATTTAACTTAATTTAAAAAATTTTTTCTTAATTAAATTGTGTTTTAAAATTTGTATGTACATTATTTTCTCGCATTCCTTTGAATTTGATTTTTTTTTTCTATATTTTCCTTTCACTTAAAAATCTTATTAGTTTTTGTGCTTTTATTATAAATCAGTATTATTTTATTTTTCGTAATGTTTATAGCCTTTATTTGAAAAAAATATTTATTACTTCTTGGGTGTGTGTGATAACTTAAAATTCATAAGTCAATTCAAATTTGGTTTTCCTTTCTTTTTTCTTGAAAATCTTTGTATATTATTTTTACTTATATTATTATTTTTAACAGGCATTACTAAAATTATTTAAGTAATCCCACAATAGGCTCAGCTTCAGATTTACAGCACTATGTGTAGCGTTGATCGCCTAGATTCGTCAAAATAACTTCCTTCAGTCAACACTATTTTTCCTAGTGTTTTACTCCTGTTAGTGACACAAAAAGATAATGATGTCTTAGATTTCAAATCCACTTAGAAGTACTGATTGCCTAGATCCATTAAAACGGCTGAATGTGGTCAAAATTAACTATTCAACACTGTTTTATTAGCTCTTGAAACTTTAAAGACTCTTTGGTTTCTCAGTATTGCGAATCGCACTGACTGCTTGCATTCATCAAGATGTGACTACGTATTGCCAACTCTACCCCCTCTCACTGTTTTAATCTTGTTAATTTTGCAAAAGACAGATTTCCAATTGATAATGACAGATTCAAAGACAAAAGACAGAATCAATATCCACACAATGGTGAGATATGTTGATTGCATATATTCGTCAAAATGATTTCATGCAACTAGCACCGGTTTGCATTCATAATTAACATTGTTTTAGTCCAATCTAAAAGTAAAGGATCACTCAAGGTTATCAATCTGTGAAGTGCTCCGATTTCCTAGACTGGTTCCCTTTAATCATGCTATACTTTCTTAGTCCTGTTAATAACTCTGAAAGTCAAACAGTGATTCAGATTTCCAGATCATTAAGCGGTATCGACTCCTTTTTATATATTTTAAAAAATTAAATTATTGCCAAAAGCTATACCATGGTAATATTGTATCAAACAATGTATGTAAATTAGGTTCTCTATGAACTGACCTATGCCTCCTCATGTAGGTGGGGTTATAGCTCTGTAACTTTTTGCTCAAGTGAAAATTTAATCGAGATTCCTGTCAAAAGTGAATTCTAAATAAACCCCTACAAGTATCGACGCCCGAGATGGGCAATCAAAATTGAGGACAGAATTACTCCGGCTACTCAGCTACCAGATCATAACTCAACATTGTAAGACAATACACAAGAAACGGACATTTTTGGAATGCTTACGCAATTATAAAAGTATTAATTTACTCAACAAGTAAGCTATAATTCTCATTCTCCAAAGCTGACAGTAAGTTACTTCCAAATTAGAAAAATGTTGGATGAAACAAATTAAGTTATTCCATAATTTTCAAACATTATAATAAAAATAAATTAAACTTCTATTTTAAATAAAAGTATAGGTATTTATCTTCAGATACTTTGCATTTAATCATACTTTTGTATCTGTTAGAAAAATTTAACTCTCACGTATTCTACAATAAATTATAATTTTACGTTTTACGCAAAGATTTCAAATAATTTTTCTACTGTTTAAAATTTTTATTTACAATCATTCTGTAATTTATTTATAGCCTTTGAAACATAGAATAAATAACTATATCAACGAGGGAACTTTAACATAAGTATCGTAAAAAAACTCCGCAAGGCATGGGGAATAATTCAACAACAGATGGCTGTTGAAAGACATTTGAACTTACACCTCACACTACCTTCCAACAGCCCTTTATCAGTTGAATCATATCTAAACATAGAATGGGAGACAACTCAACCTTGAGATTTGTTTAAGTAAGCAAAAATCCGAAACCCACTTCCCGCTGCTCAGCAATGGTCGGATTCCATTAAAAAAAAGCAAAGTTCCATTTATAGGCATGGGAGAATTTCACACCATATAGTGATAACTTTTGAAAGATATTTAAACATCCTCTACATTTAGCCTGGGGAGAGGAATTTTCATCAGCAGTGCGTTTTATTTATATCTGAACACGGGAAATCTCCAAACCACCAATATTCTTTTCCCAATATTCTATATTGGCTATTGTATCCGGAACTTCTTTTTCATCAAATAAAGTAGCTCTAACAATAATTAAAGTAATATTGGAAAAAACATTTTGTATATTACGTATTATATGCAAATTCTTTCTTGATTAAGATTAACGTCGTCACATGGTGCTACTAACAGCTTAGTATATTTTCTTAGACTGCCTTTTGTTTCTCGCTCAACGGCCATTTTCTGCATACGAGGCCTAAATAGGCCGGGATCTACAGTTTAAAGTAATATACGCGAACAACTATAAACATCAAACCAAGGAGGGATTCGAATCCACGAACTGTTGAACAGAAGAAAAAGCTGCCAACTCAGCTCAGCCGTCTTTTATACATAAAGACTAATTTCATTTGGACTTACTTTTTAAAATTGATATGAGACACTGTAATCATCCAAAACAGTAAAAGTCATGTCCATTATATATTTATCTGAAGATTAGAGTGTTATGCCCATTCAGTCATCAAAATGATCTAATTTAACACATCCATGAATGGCTGTTTTTCATTCAAAGTAAACTAATTAAAAAAAGAAATTATTTTTTTAGTTAATTTAATTCTATATTTTTAAATTTAATTAAAAATGTATTTCCTATTATTTTTTAGGAATTTTTATATCGTTATATCTTTTACTTTTAACCACCTAGCTGATAAAAATAGTTATTCTTTTAATCCTAAATTCGCGATATTCATAGTTCTTTAATCCAAATTTTCATAAGTTTGAGGTTTATCATAAAATTACATCAAAAGACAAACATTAAGATTTCCAGATACGGTAGAAGTTTGAAGGCCTCTGTTGTATCAAATAACAGATTTAGGAAGAATAATATTTAAAAAAGTTGTTTATGAAGTCAAATATTTTAGTATTATAATTCTAGACGTGCAAATTTTTATATAGACTCTATTACTATTTCGAGCTTTATGAACGTCAATTTATTTTCTCTAAACTTTCCAATTTATATTTTGATTTAAATAAACTTCTACCATATATTTAAATTAAGAAAATAGTTTTTAATTTGCTTTTACCATAACAGCAATTTTTTTTTAATCATTCGAGTAACTTTTTTTATGAAAAGTAGATTTTTCTGAAAGAAAAGTGATAATAATTAGGACAATAAAAAATGAATTTCCATTTAACAAAGTTCTAAAAATATACTTGCACTAATCTTTCCAGCAAAATTACCAATTTTTAAGTAATAAATTTATAACTAAAAAGCACATATCATGTACCACGCAGCAAAATGGAATTTAAATTTATAAATGTCTGAAATGTTCCCACTTTACAAACAAACTGAATTCTTTAGCATATATAACTAGAAATACATGCTCTTCAAAGTAAATGGCGTAACTTATCGAATAGTATCTTCAGTATGCAAGCGTAATACTTGATACATATTTGGAAGCAGTTTTTATAAGATCTATATTAAAAAAAATAGTCTTAAATGATCAAATGTTCATAAAAATACAATTTTTGTTTTATTTTTTTATGTGATAAGGAATATATCATACATATAACTGGATTTATGACGTTTGTTTGTCCATCTAACTACTTTAATGAAACCATATTCCTTCATAAAATGAATATTTTCTTCAAAATGCTAACATTGTGAATCATTTTCTAGAATCTTCGTTAATTAAACATTGCTTCTGCTTCGTTTCTTTTAAACAAGCTTTAAAAAAAGGCTACTTCTTTATTTTACAATTATACAGCATGAAAAAAGCAAATGACAAAATTAGCAAACGGTACATTTTACAAATTAAAAGAAACTCGGAAAACCAAATCTTCAACGGGAAATATAAAAAAAAAAGAACATTTTTCCAGTGCACCCTGTAAAGCAAAAAATATAAAGTTTTGGTGATTACTGCAAATTGGTGTATAATATTTTTGAAGTTCCGTTCACAACTTAACTGTCGTTAAAGAAAAATTTGGATGCCTGCAATTAAGGTATTTCGAACAAAGCACACGCGTTGCGGAAATTTATTCGATAAAAAAAAAGAAGAAAGATATTTTGAAAAAATTTAATAAAATAAGTAGAAATATATTCAATGACTGGAATATGAAACAATATTCCTCTTACAAAAAGTTGTACTTCCGTTCCTGCTAAAAACTGCTATAACTAGCGGAGGAAATGCAATGGAATAAGAAATGCGGGTCATTATCCGTTGCTATGGAAATAGTTCTAACAAAATAAGAGAAGGGAGAAAGTAAAGTATTGCTTTTATATATAAATATGAAAAAAAGTTTTGTCTTATGGAAATTTTTTGGAAAAATACATCCCTAATCAATAAAAAAGGTGTTTGGGGAAATTTTTTTTTCTAATCTCATTTTCGTAATATTTAAAATATTCCTAACAAATATTCGAATGAATTTTTGAACGTTCGTTACTAATACTTGAATGAACAATATCGCCATATTATCATTAATTAAAAATGTTTTTAGGAAACTGACATGTACTGATGTTTATCAAAAATTGCTTATTTTTACATAAGCTAAAATCTTTTTTTATATTTTTTAATAGAATAAAATTTTAAACTCCTAATCAATATGAAAAAATAAATAAATAAACTAAAAATAAAAACAAAATTTAAAAAAAAAATATTTAAAAAATGTTACATATATTTTAATTTTTATATTTGGAATTGGCTTTATAATTCTTGAATATTTTTAGTGAATTTTAAAACTATTTGATTTTTCAACATAAAATTGAGAAACCAAGATTTTATTTCTCTTTATTGGAATAAATTGTTTTCTATATATATATTACAGACATTTGTACAGCGTTTTTTTTTTTTTAATGTATTATTTTCACGATTCACTTCTAAAGGAATTTTAAATTGCACCTTTTCGGAATAAATTTAATTATTCCAACATTTTGTTAGACAAGGTGAAAATATTTATTTTTGTTAAAGAATTGTAACATAAGCAAAATTTTTAAGAAAGTGCTTAAATCTGTAATTTTGCAATTAATTTTCTTCCTATTTCTACAACTAAATTTTCATTTAAAATAGTTTAATGGAGAAAATTAATATTAACTTTTCAAACAATTATCATTTTAATGTATATGAACTAAAATGTAAACTGTTATTTTTCATTTTTTAATCTTATTGTAAAAAGTATTTCAGAAAGACCCTTGAAAAAATCCCGTTATTTTTGTATGTGAAAAAAAACTTATTTTTATTTATAAACAACAAAACAAATAAACACCAGACATTAAAATATATTCTTATTTTTTAAAAATAAGAAATTAAATCATATAAAAGTTCCTTTGTATAAATGAGAACTATAAAATCTATATTTTCACTACTGATAGATAACATATCGCCAAAAGTGTAAGCACATACACTGCAATTGGCCAATTTAAAAATCGAATAAAAATAGCAAGTATTTTTTTTATTATTTTTTTTTTTTAAATAATGATGTAGAAATAATGAATGGAAAAGATGATCAGATGCCAAAATTATTTTTCTCCACATTTAGAGTAATATAATAATTATAATTTATAAAGGGAGTAAAATGACATGAATCCGTTTTTTAGGAACGATTAGTGCCATCATTAGCAACCTTAGTGGAAAATTAAACCATCATTTAATATGCTTAAATTTAATTGAAATTATGCAACAATTTTCAAAATGAAATATAGCTTTTAAGATAACTTTAGATAAAGATTTTGATAAAAGTTTCGTTGCAATCCTGGCCACTGTTCTCTATTCAATCTGGGATAAAAATTAGGAAAACAGAGTGAGATTTAAACTTCGTACGACTTTTATTTTTGCTCCTATTGCTAGTATTATTTTCATATAACCTAGACCAGTTCGCAAAATACTCCTAAGAACAAGAATTAAGGATCGGGAACTGCTAATGCAAATGACCTTAGATTTCATTAATAATTTCAAAAATAAAATAGATTGAAATATAATTATAACGTGCTCATCAATGTAATTATATCGTATTCTATGGTTTAATTTTAATTGAATTTTTTTGGTTACTTTGAATACAAAAAGGCAAATTTGATTTACATTGTAATTTTGCAGAAAAAAATCTATAAATTTAAAGAAGAAAATTGTTAATCCATATAGAATAAAGCTTTACTTTTTTTTAAAAAAAAAATTACATTTACCAACAAAATCAAATTAATTTTTGGCAGTTATTAAAAGAAATTTTAAAATATTCGATAAATTTTTCTCATGTAGTCGCTTGGTAGATCATAAACATCTTAAAACATTCATTTGACTTAGTTAATGTTGATTAAGTATTATATGTTTATTGAAAAAATTATTTAAATAGTAAAACATACTATTTGCATTAAATAATAATTTCTTAATAAATAAATTATTAACCATCAAAAAAAGTATTGTTATACAAAGCATAATACAAAACAAAAACTTTTACTTATTTGATGTTTATTATCCATTCATGTACACTGTACTTTTCATGTACATCATACCAATTCTAAAAAAATTGCCTATATTTTCATTGTTGAAGCCATTCTCCCTGTGGCCCCTTAACCTCAAAATTCATTTTGCTGATAACTTCATTATACCCTGGAAAAATTCCAGTTTTAATTTTGTGACACTTGTTATTTTCCCTAATCACTTTCTTTCTTATCAAGTTTCTTTTTGTAGTCTTGCTTCAAGTTCTTTCTATTTGCAAATATTTCGGTTAAATATTCTACATGCTATAACTTAGTTAAATTTTGCTACACTCATGGTTAGGAATTTTGAAAACCGGTTTCAGTAAATATTACATATATCAGAAGAATAAAATTCGAACTACTGTTTGCTTTCTCAAATAAATACTTAAAATGATAATTCTTTAGAAATACATAAAACAATTTTTTAGAAAAAGAATAAACAAGTCAACTGTGTAAAAGTTTTAAAAATTAGCTTCCTTGAAAACATATAAAAACATTTTAGTCCCCTGTTCTATCATATCGAGGAAAATGAGCTTTCCATTGTTCAAAGCAATGCAGCAAGTCATAAATTATCATCTCTTCTCAAGAATGAAAATGTATTCACTTCATTGCAGTTTTCATTTTTAGAAGCAAGTAAAATGACATGTTGCGAAATCTTGCAAGTATGGTGAATGCTTGAGCGCAGTAATGAGTTTGACAGACAAAAACTATTTTACAGAGAGTATGGTGAGCTGAAACATTGTCTCAATGCAAAATCCACGCAGTTGCTTTAAATACCTGGCTTTTATTTACCTCTTCCTCAGGACCTCAATATAGTACCTTCTTCAGAGTTCACCTACCTTGAACTTTTTCCCCCAAAAAAATTAATTAAGAAGCATTCGCTGGTACCCCCTATTCATTCCTGGTACAGGGTTGACAAGCTGGTAGCCGAATAATAAGCACTCGCGTTCGTGGTTTAAATCCCACCTTCGGATTGAATGCTTAAAGAGATTTGGAATCTACTTTAAGCCATAGGTCCTGGGATATTTTGCCCTTGTGTGCAAAAAATGGCCACTGAGTGACAACAAACCAAACTTAGTACAGGGGTACTAAACCAGATCTTTTACCTCACGTGACAGAAAAACTTGCATTAGCCTTTTGTGCCTTGGCTTTTTTCATTTTGTTACTGGCTACCTAAAATGTGCAAAAAATTTTAGATAGTCAGTTAGAATGATAAATACATTTTAAGAGGGTAAGAAATTTTTTTGTCCAAAATATCGTCAACACCAGGTTTTTACTAAATTGGAATGGTTGGGTCTATTTGGGGAAAAAAATTTTTCTTTTCCTCTTGTCTTCGGCTTGTCAAAGATAATAGAATTCATGGATTTGGTCTGATTTAGTCAGACTGGGTTAGAAATTATCAACAACCTATTCATGTAATGTAGGCAAAAAACCTAAAATTAAATTTCGACTTCGAAGATTTACACTTGTACATAACTTAAAAAGCATGATAAAATTCTTACTTTTATTTAAATGAGAAAACTGAAATGTAAATAAGACTACCCACAATTTGAAAATTTTGCAAGAACATTATTGCTAAAAACAACCAAAGTATGAAATAGAAATAATTTGACAAGATATAAAGGACTGTCTAACATCCTAAAGCAGCTGTAAGGCGTTTTTAGTATCCGCTGTATAAAATCTCAAGAGTAATACATTTAATATTTATTGAAATACACACACATTGGCACAATAATACCTATAATTTTACAATCAATGCTTTTTAAAATTGTTTGTTATTTACTAGATACAAAGTAATTTACAATAACATTTTTATTCATAAAATAACAACTGGCTTAAAAAAAATTAATTAATTATTTAAAAAAATAAATAAAGTTTTTTTATTTATTTATTGGAATGATAATTCTAAAAAGGATTTTATTAATGATTTCAAATATTAATCGTCATTTTATAATATTCTAGGAAAAATGTAAACAAAAATAATTATTTTTTATCAGATTTTTTAAAGATAAAAATATCAAGAATAAATCATACTCTTGATGAAAATGTGTCATTTATAATTGAGATTATATGAAAAATAATTTTTATTTATGAAATAATAATTTTACTAAGAAACTATAAAAAAATATTATTAATAAAAATAGTATCATTATTTGCCAAAATTAGAATAAATAATTCACTCTTAAAATTATTAGTATACTTTTGTATTATTCTGTGTTGACAGTTTTCTAAAAAATATTTAGTGAACCTCTGCTATTTCATAAATTCATGCTTTATATTTTTAACTTTTAAATTTATAGTAACTTTTTCTGCAATGAAGATTTTTGCCATTAAGCCAGATTTTGTGGGACATATTATTTAGGTGGAAACGATTGATAGAATAATATATAAGTACCAAACTATTAAGTTCTCAGCAATGAAAATGTCTGATTAGAGTAAAAGTAAAAACTGTTTATGAGAATTGTTGAGATAACAAAATATATATTTAGCTGATAAAAAAACCACTTTCGTTAGAAACAATTTTTTTATATTTACCAGAATTATTTATTAACTATACAATATTATTTTAAAAAAGTTAAAACATTTTTTACCTATTAATACACAAAATACATACATTGATAGAAAGTTTACTAACCATTGCTATCAAGGAACAAGTTTTATTAAATGTTTAATTAGTAAGTCAATGATCATAAATGAAAAAAATACAGCAGAAATTAAAAGTAAATAATTGCAAACAATTTCATTAACTTAGATATTAAGTAGATTCTTTAAGTATTTGTATAAGATTAAATATAGCTACTTTAGTAATGTAGCATCATGCAGTAAAAAATAAATGAGAAACAATATGCCTAAGGGATTCAGGTACTTTAAAAGGAGAGAAAGTTTTACAGCATCTACTATCTACTGAGTCTTAGGTAAAAGAATTCAGGTAAAATAGTAAAAAACCATTAATAACAAAAATAAAGACTTTTCTTCCCACAGTTTAAAAAATACCTGTAAGATGGAAAGATATGAAATCATTTTTGAACAGGAAGTACTTAGAAACATTTTTGGTATATTACAGTTAAACAATAATTGTGTGTGTGTTGGAGAATCAGAACTAATGATGAATAGGAAGATGAATTATTTCTTAGAAAATATAGTAAAATTCCTCAAAACACATTTTCCTCAAAAAGCTCTTACATGGCTTTGGCACATTTAGAGATCATCTGCAACAAAGGATTAAGATCTTGCATTGGAAGCCCAAATGAATTAGACCAAGAGACAGATGATTTAAAGATTTCAAATAACTTTAAAGGTTTCCTACTGAATAATTAAAACCAGGAACAGATAGGTTTGCAGGAACATTGTGCAGCAGGCTAAGGCCCATTCTGGTCAGTAGTGCAAATAAAGAGGGAAAGACTTAACAATTAACAAATTTTGATAGTAAAAGAGAGCATTACAAATAAGTTTTCATTAAAGATGTGCAATAACACTTAACAGATGACTAGAAGAATTTTAAATAAATTAAAAGATGTAAATAATATATGAATCTCAAAAATTTGCTGATTTATAATAATTTTAAAACATACATCAATCAAAAGATTCTTATATATATATACATATGCATACAATGTGTTACAAAGTTATAAGACCACCAGGTAAAAAAAAGTTTTACAAAAAAAAAAAAAAA
>JAPDSC010038391.1:1246-16298 GCA_026290005.1 Latrodectus geometricus
ATATATATATATATATATATATATATATATATATATATATATGTATAAAGATTCAAGATAAAGAATAATAAAGATATAAAAGTATCATATCTTGCATAAAAAAATAATAATCTATAAAAAGAATTTTTTTTCAATAGGATATAAACTAAACACCAATCTTGAATTACCTATAAATTTTGAGCTAAATCAAATCTCGCGTAATAGCATGCTATATAGATCATTTTTATATAAAATTTGCTCGTGATCAAATATCTCAATTGGACTTATAGTTATTGCGATTTAAACTCTGAATTTTATTGTATTGCTTGGAATTTGCTGAGGTTTGCAAAGAGAACTGCTGCTGTCGTTTAGCTGTTGGAAAGATACCGTAAAGATCTCCCTGATACAGAAAGCAGCAAATTCCCTGTCCCATACAATCCATCTTTTTTTTTCCATTCCGTTTCTTTTATTGGGCGTCTGGAATTGATTCTTTATTGGTGGGTCTCGAACTATCGTAGTTTTGCCAAGAAGGGAGGGAAGTCCACAACTCTTGCGCAATGCTCCCCGAGAGTGTGGCGTACTTACCCTTCAATTCTCCTCGGTATCAACGGCTTCAGAATTGTTTCGGGGTGTCAGCAAAGGCCATGAATAAATACTCCATAAATTACTCCGTCGCCGAAGAAAAAAAGAAAGTTATTTTAGACAAGACGCTCCATTGCTTGCGAATGAGTTGAAAAATGGGGAAACAATGGCAGCAGAGGAAGTGGAGAAGAAAAAAAAATCAAAAGAAACTAAAAATAAGAGCAGTTGAAAGGAAAGTGCCTCTTCCAAAGAATTTGAATTTATTCTCAGTTTTTTCCAATTTGAATTGTGTCAAATAGAAGTAATATCGAGAAGACAGACCACGTAGATTGGAGAATGGATTGGCAGATATAAAGATTAGATGGCAAGAGAAAGTGATATTCTAAATGAGATTCCAGTAAATTGAAACTTTTATTAAACCTGTAATCTTTTCTTTTTTCACTTTGGGTATCTGTTACTACAAAAGAATGTAAGACTAACAAGAAAAAATCTGTTACAGAAACTTTTTCTTTTGGTAAAGCGCCTTATATAATCGATAAAAAACTTATCGAGAATAATCTACAAGTATGTCTCAAATTCGAGAAAAATAATTTTTTTACTGTTAATCTAAATTGGCGATATTATACTTACGAGTAAGCATTCGAAGCGATAAGTTAGATTGGAACTAAATTCAATCACATTTTTATCGAAAATGTCACTTCTTCTTGTGGAAGAAAACAAAAAGACAGAATTTTATATATAAATGGAAATACTTTTATATATTTACAATGAAGTAATGTCACAGACTTGTTACTGGTGACAATTTTCATCTCTGTGATGGCTTAGATAATATAATTATAATTCACTGGAGATATATTTCTTTTGTAGAAAACTTCTAAAAAGAATGGTTTATACAAATTAAACTCTATTCTACTCTTGTCAATTATATTTTGTTTCTGACAGAATATTTTCTGGAGACATTCTTTTTTAAAGTGCTGACGACACATTTTGTTATATTAAGACGTTTTAAAAAGTACTTTAATTAAATAACAACTGCGATATTTAGAAAAAAAAGAAGTTTTATTTCTTAGAAAGTTTTCATGATTGTATTTTAAACTATTAAGTGAAGGTTTTATTTTATGATACTTTTACTTTCATATTATTGCAAAATTTCTGCATGTATGTAGAAATTTCGCCAATTTTTAGCATTATTCGGCATTATCGCCATTTTTGGCATTATAAACTTGCCATTGGCAAGTTTATATTTCACATTCCCATTTTTTAAATAATATAGCCATTAACGGATATATGCACAGGATAAGTTCGTATTTCAACATACAATCAAATCTATGTTAAATATGAAAATTAAATTAAATATCTAATGAAAAATGTACTTGTCTTTTTCTTTTAAAATATTTTACAGAGTTCCAAATGTTTTCTTTAAATGAAATTGCATACTCAAGTGTATAGAAATACACTTAAACTCACCTTTTCTTTCTAAAAACCAGTTAAATATAAACTATACACTAACTACTGTTATTTACTGTATTATATAATTTTATACTTACTCTACTACATTAATTTTTTGTATCTACAAAATTAAATTCTGTACGTAATCTACTAAATTAATTTTTTGTACATGAAAAATATGATGATTACCTCAATCAACTTTCGAAAAATATGAAAGAATAAAGAATTTTTACAGACTAATTATTGATAAAAAAAAGAATAATAAAATTTATTTGTTTTATGTAAAACATTTATTCAGTTATCCTAATAGTTTAGAAAAATACATAAGTAAAGTGATAAATATGTTAATAATTTTATCACACTTTACTTACCGGAATTCAAAATAAACAATTTTATTCCTTAATAATATATTTAATTTAGGTTTAATATGATTTTAATAAAATTCTATTGTAAAATTTTCTCACATAAGAGCGGATGACAACAATATAAACATTTCAAATGCATAAGTATAAGCATTTCAGAATAATGTTCTAAAAATTAACATGCATATGGAATTAACTGAATGAAATTTGTTAGTTCTTTTCAGTTCGAGTCTTATATCTTACGATAACAAACTTTAACTCCATTTCTTAATCTTTCGCTTACTATTTACAAATATATTTTAGTAATGCTAATTTAATGTTCTTAAGAGTTAGAAAAAAATGTTGGAAAACATCCTTTTATCACTATCAATTTGACAACTTTACTTTTTTCCATGCCGAACATTTTGCAATTATTAGATAAGACAAATTAATGTGTAAGTTTAGGACTAAGAATGTGATAACGTATCCCCATTCCCAAATAGTATTTCCATCATAAAATACGGTGTTATCATAATACTCATCGAATTTGGGTTTTATTTTTACAGCCCACTGACGTAATCTACTTAATTTCATTCCGGTGTGTGGCAACGGGACAATAAAAATAGCACCCTTCCCCTCTATATCGTAAAAAGAACATTGGGGTGGCGTCAGAGATTAGGTTCCTCCCCCACGCTTGCAACCGGAAATAGAATTGTCGATTGCAGGTGAAATATCAAAATGGATCTCAAATTATAAATGCATTGGAAATATTTAAATGGCTTTTAAAAATGCCCCATAAAGTCCTTAAGAATAATTGAAATTCATTTTTAAATTAAGTTTCAAAATTTTAGTTTTCTTTATTATTCCTTTTCAAAAATAATTAAAAGTAAATAATAATATGTATAGTGATATAACATGAAGTTATCATCGCATATTATGTTATTAAATTTTATACCTTTTTTTAAGTTTTTATTTTTGGTTCCATCAAATTTTAAGAAACTTGCAGCAACTCAGTTTTATGTTTGAACCAAAAATATGTATTTTATTCATCTTAGTTTTGGTATATTATTATCTTTGAAATAAAATGTAAAAAGAAAAGTATTTATTTAAAAATAAATAAAAATCGTTTTAAATTTGAATATTTTTCATTTAAACTGCAATTATTAATTGAAATTTTAATTTTCATTTATTTATGAAGGAAAAAGGTAAAGCAAAATTAATGGTAATCTCAGTATTTTTGCTTGATTTCTAACTAATAGAATGTAATACTGGTATTGTGAATAACTTATAATTACATCAAAAAATGCAATTTTAAAATTACTTAAAATGTCAGAAAATGACGTTTCAAAGTTATTTAAAATATTCATATTTTTTTTAGATTGTTTTTTCGATAAGCTCTTGAAAATTTCTGAGAAGATTTCTGAGAGAACCAATACTTCAAAGAACAGAAATAAATTTTTTATATTAAGATTTTGTTTATTTTAGTTTTAAGACACATTCATTCCCCGAGTATGTGGCAAAAATAAAAATTATACTGCAACTGTCCAAACCATACAATATTAATGTTTAATTCTATGTAAAACTGCTCATATCTTGTATTTAATGATTTAATTTTTCCTTAAAACTTAAGCTTTAATTTTCAACGATTCAATTAACAACAACTCCATGATTCTATTTTATTTGTCATAATATTGAATTACTTTCAATATTGCGACAAATACAATAAACCCAGTTAAAGAAATTTTGCATGCTTTTAAAAAGTTGGCAGTTGAATTAAAATTTTAGTTACTATAATTCATTCATAATTATAGTAACTAAAATTTCTGAATTATAGTAACTATTTCTGATGAATATGAGTTTAGTAATTGAGGTAACTTTAATTCTTTGATAAATAAATTAAGACAGGTGAGATTAATAAGTGCGAAATTACTTTATTTTATGTTTCTGCGCGTTCAAATAAAACCACAATTAACTTAGTTATTGGTAATTGAATGCAACTTTTATGAAATTTTTATTCACTTAGAACATTGAGATGAAATTTTTGTACGTAGTATTTTTATGAGGGACCACTTTCTACAGTTATTGCAGCAAATTTTTATAAGTTCTTTAATAACCCTGACTGAAATGATAACGAGTTTATTTTTACACGCCCACTATTGGAATACCTATATCTGCGTATGTAAAAAAAAAAAAAAAATAAGTAAAAGCATAATTGTTAATTCACAATGCAAAAATTTTCAATCATTTGATTAGTCACTGATTAAATAGAGATGAACAGATCAGAAAATATTTTTAAGAAATTGTTAAAATGTATTTAATTATAACACCGGTAATCATTTAAAATGGCTATTACTAGAATTATTTAATTTGCAAGTAAGGCCGCTGTGGTCTGGTTGGTTAGGGTGTCGTTCTCGTCACTAAAAAAGTTGGTGAGTTTGAATCCCGGCTTAACCGAAGATCCGTCGTGTTCACTAATGGGGACTGGGGCATGTAAAATATGTCGGGTCTCAATGTCCTCCATGTTCCCATTACAAATTAATACCCCTGGGGGTGGTTGGAGCCAGGCTTTGGTCTTCATTGGTTTCTATCTCTAAATTGGAAGATTGAGATGGTGCTGCCATCTATGACCCAAAAATTGTACATCCACCTAACACCACTTAATTTAACCGTGTGTGTCCATTTAACAATAACAACAACTACTGAGTACCCCGAGTTAAGTTTAATGAAATTTAGGTTTAGAATTGTAGCCTTATGGGATTCCTTATCTGAACTCCTCTTATCAAATCATCTCCAGTAAAAATAGATATTAGATTCCTGCCATTCTTGCTCCGTACTAAATTGTTATCCCATTGATCATTACAGGAATGATGCACAGCGTAAGATTATTTTCCATTTAAATGCAACTATGTACATGGTTCATTCCTTGACCTAAGTTTCTATTGTTGAGAGTTTTTCTCATCCAGTTTTATAAATCAGTTTTTTCTCATTTTGTTGATAGCACCTTTATCCATTTATGATAAATGATGATAATTACCACTTAACCCTTAAAGTATAATGCTTTACCTGATTTGTAAGCACTTTTATATGATGAAAATTGTAATTGTAAAATGGTTTACCCTTTCCAACCCTTTCTCGTTAATTACTTAGTAGAGCTCTTTCATATTTTATTATTCATATACTTTAAATGCACCTAGAATTTCTCAATATTTTACTACATGAAGTTCTCAATTTAATTGTTTCATTCCAGTGATTAAGGAATATATCATTAAATTTGTTTAAGCCAAATGCAAAAAGAAAAGAAATTTTTTAATTTATTATTTTATGCATAATTAGTTACAAGAAACAAATATGATTTACTTCTAGTAAATACTTTGTTTCTTTTCTCTAGCTATTTAAGTGAAATAAAATCTTACAATTCTAAGTAAAACTTCAAGACAGAATTCAATTCGTCGCAATTGAAAAATAAAAAAAAAGGCTTAAGTGTTCCCTTTCTTACATCTTCATTAATAAAAGGAAGAGCAATGCAAATAAAGAGCTTCTTACTGCCATTAAACAATTCAAATGAATAGCGACGAGGAGTGGTCAAAAACGCTTTTCCGTTCGCTAATGTCTATTCATAAGCTTTTTTTTTATTTTCTTAAGAGGTATTTCTCTCTCTAATTTCCTCGAATATTTCATCTCCCGACTCGTGTCTTGATGAGAAAAATCTTATATCAATAACATTGAAGGCCCACTTCTGATTGTCAACTTTTGGATCGCTCCTGATTTGGGAAGTAATTTCAGTGTACATTTTTTCCCCATTCTCGACACTTCTCTCCCTGTCTCACATCAGGGTGTTGGAGGTAATCTTCATTACTGGTGAAGTGTAATCTCCTGGGCTGAATGGATTTCTGAAAAGAAAAGAGGAAATGACGGAATAAAAAGGGAAGAAAGCGGGATAGAATCGGAAATCGTCTCCAGTTTCCGGTAATTCCTGCTTAAATTCCACGTCTTCTCCACTCCCCACTATCCTCACTCGAGAACGAAATAAGAAATAAAGCTAATATACTGCCAATGTCGGGCGACTAAGATGGAGAGGGGGGATGGGAAAAAAAAAGAAGATTCAGAAGACAGCAATCGCCATTTCGAATGTTTCAGTTTGTCAAGGTTCTAACAAGACGTTTTGGGAAGATAGTGGTTAGATGTCCACTGTACAGTTGTTGTCTCTGCACGAAGTGATTAATGTCCTGGTTGACGTCGAAAAGAGGCTTAATCTCGCCGTGGACCAATCACATCCGCTGTTAGAAAAGCCCAATTGTACGGGGAAGATTCAATAAGATTAAGGATTTACTCAACAATGGTGGAAGTCAAAACATTGTGTTTCATCACCCTACCCATCCTTCCTCTGAAGGTCCTTTCCAAATGCTCCCATACTGGGTGATTATCTCGTCTTCTGGCATTGGCAATTTTTTTTCATCCCACTGCGAAATTAGTTTTCCTTAATAGCAATTACAGAAAATGAGAGTTCAGAAGAAGAGAAGAAAAACTGACTGCGTCTATGACGTTGTAATGCGAGTTTATTTTTCACTGCTACAATTATATGCTCAGATTTAAGAAAATTAATGATATTTGCTTTCCTTGACAATAATAAATTAGGGATATTCGTATTTTTTACATCTTGAAAGTGATAATAGTTATTGGAAAAGTTAAGAATCTTTTTTTCGTTTATCACTTTTCCCTAAGATGTTTTTTTACTAAACCATTACTTTTTTAAAGCAATTATCGCAATTAACTAAGACAATGAAAATAATTAATATGAAAAATTTTAGGTTGTGATATGCAACAAAATAATACAAGAATTATATTATATGATATATATGTTTACCAATGAGTAAGAAAGCCTAACTTAATATTTTATTAGACAACCTTAAATACGAATAACAGTTCTTATTCGTTTGGGCACCGTGTTCTTAGAGTGAATTTATGTCAAAAGAATATCATACATTGGTTGTATGAATGCTTTTAGTTCTAAATTAGATAGAAATTAATGCCGTTGGATAATTTTCCACCATATAACAATTTACTATGGGGTTGAGATCCTGGGATTCGGATCTGTGGTTGCCAATGACGGTGTTAGAAATCAAAGTGATATGCAATGACCCAATTTTGAACACATATAGCATGTTGGATTACCATCTATTAAGTATTCATCGTCATCAGAGTAAATACGTTTTATCTGCCAGTAGTTTTAGGAATCTTCTGCCTTTTTGTTTACTCTCGAAAAACATCGGGACACAGCACGACATGCCCGTACATCATATTATTTTTACCAATCCCTTGCACAAGGCGAATATATAGTATAAGATGGATTCATAAATTTATGGTGTTCTCGTTACATTCAATGTTTTCCTTTAGTTCTATGAAAAGTGTAGCGTAATTCATGAAATCACATTACCTTTCCTAATCTGCAGGTTCTAGCGTCTTCTTTCATGATATCATAGCAAGCTAACTATCGTATGTAGGATTAAAAGTACTGATTTTGTAATTGACACATGATTATGCATTTCTATCCTTTGAAATTTTCGGCTCACGGTTCTAGCTAAAATCTGTGGGGATTTGACCTGAAAATTGGGGAAAGACTTTAATTGAGGAATTTGAACAGAACAATGCTGTAAAATCTCATGTCTGCCATGCAATTTGTATGAAATGTTGTTTGAACACTTGCTTTGAAAACAGTGCCGGTACACGTGATTAGAAAACAGTGCTCGAGCAAGTGCTTAGAAAACAGTGCTCGAACACGTGCTTAGCAAACAGTGCTAGAACACGTGCTTAGAAAATAGTGCTAGAACACGTGCTTAGAAAACAGTACTAGAACACGTGCTAAGAAAACAGTGTTCGAGCAAGTGCTTAGAAAACAGTGCTCGAACACGTGCTTAGAAAACGTTGCTTGAGCATTCGCTTAAAAAATGTGCTTGTACACATGCTTAGAAAACAGTGCTCGAACAAATGCTTAGAAAACAGTGCTTGAAAACGTGCATAGAAAACGGTGATCGAACACGTGTTATGTCTTCCAAACATGGATTATCGATTCTGATTCCAACTTTTGAAAACTTTTGATATTGTTACTTTTAAAATTTCAGTGAAATATGCTTTCTTCGAATTGAAATCTCTGTTAAACAGGCACCAACAATAAAAGCTTTAATAAATATTGCAAAATCTATTATTTTCCATTTTAATTCGTTTACAGTTAAATACATACTAGAGACATACGTCATAAACAATTTGCATACTACATAATACTACAAGTATTTAAATAAAAATCTCAAAGATTGTTCAATGTAATTAGGTAGTTGATACCAAAAACTAAATTTTCAAATATAAGTTGATGCAAAAAATTACACAATAAGAAATGTCTTACAATATTTCAATATTTTTATGCTTGTATAATATTAAAATTAAACATTAGATTTTTTTAAATTAAATACATGGAGTCATTTTATTTTATTAATACATTACTGTATAAATACTTTTATAAAATGCGCAACATGTAACCTTTAGGATGAAATAAAAATAAATAAAATAGAATATTTAACAAAAAAGAAAATAGGGTGATATTGTTTTATTATATTTTTTTGTGAAATGTACAAATTCTCAATGCAATGAATTTCCCCTCTGTTAATTCTGTATGTTGGCGTTATTATGTTGGCGTTCTGTATGTCCCGTAAATATTAATTATTTTATTGCTGTACTATTGAGAAATAGTTGAACATTAATTTAAAATCAATATCAATTTTACCATATAAAATTCGCCCACCTGTCTTGTGGTCAGCGTTCCTGACTGCGGATAGGGAGGTCCTGAATTCGAATCTCGGCTTGGGCATAGATGTACTATCTCTCTTTCCTTCGTTATGCCAATGGTTTCCTACCCTATAAACAGGTACCTACGGCATATACTGAGGAAGTTGTGGAATCCAGTCCAAATTACGGTTCAGTCGGAAAAGTGGAATAGTGCACCCCATACTGCCAGCTTAGCTTACCCAAGACGACTAACATATAGAATATCTGATACTCAAACATCAATCTTAAAAGAAATTCGGAAAAAACAAACTATTTTTTTTTGTTGTTGAACAAAAAAAAGCTTTTCTTATTTTATTGTAATATAAAAGTTAAAAGATTGAACTCCCATATTATTACTTGTTATTTACCAGTGACTGATTTTGTTGTCTTTAAAATGTTTATCCAATTTATCTCCACTAAAATTTGTTTACGTGAAAAAAGATAATTTACAGCTATAATATATTTAAACCTGTCTATTGATATCAAAGTTAAGATTGAAAAAATTATGATATAAACCCTATTATTTCTTTTTTACCATTCTTCAGAAATTATAATTTTAATCTAATTTCAAATATACAAATTAAGTTATTTTGTCCTAGATGGTTAAACTTTACAATTTTTCATATGTCAAAAATAGTAGCAATCATTTTTCAACTGAAAAATTAAATTTCTGTGGAACCCTTTTCATTGCAAAAATTCGTGAGAGAGAGACTTAATTTTTCAAATTTTACCAACAACTTTATAGCATTTGGTAAAGTTTAGACTTTTGTTCGACTTTCTGGGGCGAAATCATTTTATAAATAGCTTGAAGAGTCTTAGTCTCTCCAACCACACTAAAATTGAATATTTTGTTTCAAAATGTCAAATTCAATATTGCAAAACAAGAAATTTCCTCTTTAATAATTGAGCAGTAGACTTCTTAGAAACTTTTAATATTTATAGTTTAAAAGTGAAAGGGAGACAGTGTCTTGTTTTTACGTTTTGAGAAATTTACTTTTTTAAAAAATATTCCTATTTCTTGTATCCAACTAAGTCGAAAAGAATTATAATAAAAAAATAATAAAAATAAGAAGTTTGAGAAAAAGGGAGAGAGAGAGAGTTATATGTAATAATAAACACTTGCAATTCTATTAATTAAAAATACCAAGAATATAAGGTTGTTTTTTTTAAGTTATGTAAAATATAATAAATATATTTTGTCACAGATAACTTTTTTTAAAAGACAGTCAGTGGTTTCTTTCATTTTTTTGTAAAAAAAGAATATTTTTTCATAACATTTTCTTTTTTTTTATTAAAATTTTCATACAAATTAGAATTTTAAAAGTTTAAATGTCAAATATTTGAAAACATGTTAAATAAGAGATTAATTGTTAATTCACTAAAAAATTATCACGAGCTTTGAAAAAAATTTTAGATTTATTGAAATACAGGAGAAATTACTGTTATTGTCAAAAGAACCCAAGTTTATGACTTCAACCAACAAATGCATAGTCTAAATCATAAACTTGTAATATTTTCATAATTAGTAGTATTTCTATACAGCAGCACACAATTGATGGAAACTTAATTTAAATAAATTTTACCAGAGAGGGAGATAAAAATTTATTGAATGATCACCCTTGGATACTTTTTTAAAAATCTCTCCATTTTTTACAAGAGTGAGATCTAAAAAAAAAAATTGTAAAATATTGTTTGTGTGAAAAAATGGGTTGCCAGAAAATGTTATTTTTCGCCAAATGTGGAAAAATTGCGCTAAATGTGACCTTATTGTAAATCTGATCCCATAAAAATAAACTGTTATTAATAATTATGTATAAGTTACAAAGTTCAAATGACATTCAGATATTTTAGGTGAATATAATTCAACTCTTTAATATATTCTCCTTTTGGAAAAGATAATAAAATGAAAATTTTACAAGGCAGATAATTCGCAGTGTTGATGCTGAATTGAATACAAAACGAGGTGAAATATTTTTGGGCCAATATTCATGTTTGTTTTTGATAGCTGGGGTTGATTATAAAACAAATTCAAACATAATAACATCAAAATTACTTTTGTTTATTACGTATTGAGTTCCAAACATTTTGAGCAACATAAAATCGAAAGAATTTAGATTTCAGTGTTCTACAATGCAATAAACATACTTTACTAACATTAGAATTTTATTACTGCTATTTTTCATATAATCATTCAAAAATGAATGTTTGGAAATATAAGCTAATTGGTGCATTTCAATATATTGCGATTCACTTCTAATTGACCTAGAGTCCATTGAGAAAAGTCTTTGGCAATTAACTTAGTTTATGCAAACACAATAAACCAGATTTACTTTTAAACGCACCAAAATAATTACTTAATGTTTAAAATTGAAATAAATAATTAACGAACAATGTATCACCTCCTGGATAATTTGCATAAAATCTTATCTGAAGGAATAATTGAGATTAAGTCTAGCGAAAGTAATTATATTGATAAGTAAAATTATTTTATTGAGTTAGTGAAGCTGTAACTATTGTCTAATTCTGAATTGTGCTTTATTCAATTGTTGTAGTATTCTTACAGGAATGATTGCAATGAACACAATTCTTAAGCAATTTTCAATGCGTTTCATTTGATTTCTAGCAATGTTATTCAAAATTTTACTGTCTCTTTCAATTACAAGGAAGCTGACAATCATGATTTGGAGAACGAAACACAGCAAAATTACAATTAAGCTTCAAAATTAATGAATATCTTGAAATGCATATTTTTAACAAAGAAAATGATTGAATATTCTTATTGAAGATGCCATTTATTAAATAAAAGTTTAATATTCTGCATGTTAGTTGATGGAAACAAGAGACAAAATTGCAAAAGTAAATCATTTTAAAGATAAGTCTTAATATTACGATAAAAATTTAAATTTCATTTGTTGTCCAATAGAAAAACTTTATAACGTGGATAATTTGGAGAATATACGATACGCTTCGATACAAATTAAATGTTAAAAAAGTTTATTATAAACCCTTTTTGTAAAAAATTTCTTAATTTTTAAATCAAAAAATAAAATAATAAACACCAATTTTAGAATTTGTATCACAGATGCTGCAATAAGAATTATTTATCGGACAATAGAAATCTATGTATTGCAAGTTATATTGATACTGAAATGTGATCCAACAAATTCAGTTATTTCAGTTTTAAATATACCTGTCGAAACTAATCTCAAAAAGATGGTCAATAGCTGAATATTTTGCGTAAGGGCCGCGGTAACCTGTCTGGTTAGAGCATCGTTCTCGTTACCGAAAGCTAGTGAGTTCGAGTCCAGGCTTAGCCGAAGATATTCACTCTATTAAATGTTAGGTTATGGAAATAGTTATCCATTATCTTTTTGGTAGACGTCTGTAGTGATCGCTATCTCGTGAGGTATCTATCAAACAATTTCAAATTTATGCTCATTGGAAAGGTGACATTTGACACTAAAATATTCTCTAGCGATTTTTTGTTTGATTCATTCAGTTATGAGTACAAGGTTTTAAAAATAGAAGACAACAAACAGAAAATTCGATATATTTTCGTTTTTCTTTTATAATGGCGAAAATGCTAACCAGGTGGCTAAAATTGTGAAAGGTGTTTATCGTCCTATATATGACTGTAACAACCAGTTACGCACAATTTTGGTTTCGTCGACTCCGTTTGGGTATTTGGATGGTAAAGATGCACCTCGCATGGATACAACATCGTCGAGAATGTCTATAAAATATCAAAAATTATCAAACTTGACAGCATGTCAGCAATCGTAATTTCGCACAAGACCTAAAAATCTGCATGAAAACTGTTTTAAACCTTTTTACAAAGCAAATCTGAAATAAGTTACAAAAAGATCACTGAAAAATAATGGATTTCTTTTTCCCCAACCTAATATGCTATAAGAAAAGTTCTAGACGCCAATTCGATTTTAACCTTTCCACATATAAATCGATTTATACAATTTTTCCTCAACATGCATTGTTTTCTGAAATAGAAAACAAATATTGCTCAAGTATCAACTTGAACAGAAAAGATTTATAGAATATGGAAACTGGGAGTGAGCTTTGTACAAAAAAAGTAACAATTTTATTTGGCATGGTATAAGGAAAATACTAGACGCCTTATACCATGTCGGCATGCTTTATAATCTACTTCAAAGGAAATTCAATATTTTGAACCTGTCTTTCGTGCCTTATTTACTTCTAAAAAACGTTTTGGTACTTATTGTAAGTTTTTATCAATATTTATAATGATGCAAAATAAAGTACAATGATGTTTTGTAAACTCTTATCAACTTTGATAAATTTGTATTATCCTTTTAAGGTCTTTTAAATTTGACTCTAAGTTTATATAATTCTGTGGATTGTCCTACATTAAAATGATATTAGAATACTGATAGATATAGATAAATTATTCCCTATCTCTAGGGATATTTTAATTGGAAAACTTCTTCAAGTATTTAAGCTGAAAGAAAGAGAAGGACGTTGAAAAGGGAAGAAAAATCTCTTACACCCAATCTTAAGAATTGAAGGAAATGCAATTGGGCGCAGCTGGTCAGCAATCGCACTCAAGAGTCTCCCGGTCAGCAGTAACGGCCTGCTATGACGGACCCTTTTGACGTCCTTCCGTCCATCAGCAGACTTCCATCCAATTAAAGGAGAGGGCCAAGAAGAAAAATCCCTAAAAAGAAGAAAAATCCCTATCTATCCGACTATTTTCTTTTTTCTTTTCGTTTCTGTTCTCTTTCCTATCGACTGCAAAAGGTGTTTTAAGGGGGCCGGTGATAGAATGTTGATAACGGTGTTCGACGTGTGGTCATTTAGAGGAAAAATCATTTGTGGGCTATGTTGAAATTGGGAATGGATTTTTTTGGTGTTTTTTTTTTTTTTTTTTTTCCTTGAGAAAATAACCGATAATAGACTTGAAGAAAGAAGATCAGAAATCAAGGGAAAAGAGTTTTACTTTTTATTTTTTTCCCTTTCTAATTTAAGAACAATTTAATTAAGTTGCATTCTAATAGCATTTGTGTTGTTATCCATTCGAACTTTCCATTTTCATTAACAATGAACAATCTGAATTAAAACCTTATCATAATTTATAATTGTAATACTATGGGCAGCATTAAATGTTTTATAAATAAATTCAAAACTTATTATTTTTTTTGTACCGAAAATATTATAATTAAATTAAGCTGAATTTGTGAAAGGTTATTTTTGTTAAGGATATGGCAAAATAATTTTTGTCAATGTTTAGTATTATTAAGTCAAATTTTTATATAAAATTGAAATTTGCTTTATTTTGAAGCCTTTAATATAAAAACTGTTTAAAATCCCTCTATTATAAACAAATATAATATTCCTTAAAACTACAATTTCAAAACTTTTAATGAAATATAAAACGCATATAAATTAATATTTAAATGCAGTGATTTAAGTATTTGAACGAAAACTGTGCTTTTGTCTTCAAAAATAGAATCCTTGCTTTTTTATATAAAATTATTGATATGAAATTCGCTTGAAGAAATATTAAATTTCATTTCAACGAAAAATAAATAAATAAATGAATAAGATTTCAAGGAAATAAATTATGAAAAAATATTGTATTCTATATTTGATAGGTTAAAAAATTAAAACTCATTTTGAAAAATTACAGATTTTTTATTAAGATAGCTATTTTTTTTCGAAATATGAAGAGTATTCTTAAAATGTTTTTACTTTTGTAAGAATTTAAGCATATAAGATATTTATATCAGACATCTTATTTAAATAAATTCTTCAAAAGTCATATTTTTGATTTTGCAATTTAAATTTCTGATATTTAGTAAAGCTGTGATTTGTGAGTACATTAAATATATATATATATATATATATATATA
>JAPDSC010038391.1:44748-63600 GCA_026290005.1 Latrodectus geometricus
AAAAAAAATTGTTTAACAATTTAATGAATCACTATATACAATAATAATTTATTAAATTGTTATGCAAAATTTTTTTCTATTTGTCAAATTTCCGTTATTTATTTTGGAAATTACCTACAAAAATTATGAATGTAATCATTGAAACAGGATTTAAAGTTTGTTTTACTGCAAAAAAACCTTGCCTTTAGAAGAAACTGTCATATACTTTTAGTTAAAATGAGAAAGTGAATGATTTTGAAATTTAATTTATTAAAATTTATTGATTTGCTCAATTTTTGTTTTTTTAAATTAACCTCATCGGCTTTTGAGCGGTCCATCTAATTATTAGTAATATTTTAGTTATTAGTTTATGGTATTATTATTATTTTTATATATATGCAAATTTTACTATAAATATTAATTCTTGGTGTGTCGTTTTATTATTTTTTCACAGTCAATAAAAATAGTAATTTTTTAAATTAAATGGGATTTTTTATAAACTAATGGTAAAAATATATCATGATAAATACTGTCCGAGTTTTGTTTCTAACACTGGCTGCTTAAATTTCAATTGCATTAGAAAATTAAATGGTTTTAACTTCATATGTTGTTGATAATCAGGTTTTAAATTATTGCGAATGTCTAAAATTAGAGCTTTTATTAGATTTAATGAATGCTCAATTGTGTACTTCTAATATATCATTGTTTTAAAATTGATTTATTGAAAATGTTGTTATATTGAGTTTAAAGTTAAATGATTAAGATAATTGACACTAAAAAATAGATTTGCAATTAACAATAAAAGCTAAATCAGTTAGGGAATCTAACACGCAATCAAAATATGCTAATAAACGTCTAATCCATTATTAGTTTAATATTGATTTTAAAAGAATGATGTTGCATTAAGTTTAGAATATTTTTATTAAATAATAAACTCGTTGACACTGAAAAAAATAAATTTGCTATTTACAATAATTGTTAAATCAGTATGGCTAGCTAACACGCAATCAAAATATCTTAATCAAATTTGAAAAGAGCTAGGTCATTTACACGCAATCTGAATCTAAACAATCTCATTAAAATGAATTAGTAATGACATTTTGAAACATTCAACCTTCCCTTAACAAGATATATAACTTCTGTATTAATCAATTATTAAATCTCGGGAGCATGTATGTACATGATAATTAACTTCTCTCTGATCTTGGGATTAAATATGTCTAATGCAAATTGTTATTTGGCGAAATCTTGTTGGCCAAGTCTGCCAATTCTGGCAGTTGGCCTAAAGTAAAATTCGTTCATAAGTGACAGTTGAATATACTTTATATGAGATGGATATGGACAATAAGAGGAGATATTGGAATGTTAAAGATGTGTATTCAATTACTTTGAAGCGAATGAGCTTTATATGGATCACCATTGGTCATCTCTACAGAATTGGATACGGTCTCGATCTTTTATACCTGAGGCTAAATAAATGCACTATCTCTGCTGCATGATTAAATTTTACATTTGTAACAGTTTAATTCAATGATCATTTTAGAACAATTGTTAAATTTGATTCATCAGAGTGTGTCTGCTTAATTTATTTCATAAATTAGATTTTCATTCCATGCGAAATTCAGGATGGTGTTATTCAATGACCAATATTTCAAACGAAGGTCTCAATTAAGTTATAAAATTCTTGGCGTTCAATTCTCTGCTTAACTTATGTGGAATTATTATGTTTATTTATTGCAAGGGGTTAGTTTTAGCGTTTAATCAATAAAAATATTTTTATTGGACTAAAATTACCCTTACAAATTGTTAAATATCACCACTGAAAGAATTAATAATTCAAATAACTTTCTAATATAATTGGTTGTCGATAATTATTTAAACATATATGTGTTAAATTAGATATTAATTTGATTTCCCACATATTTATTTTTTGATTTATTTGACTAAAATAGTAGTATATAAAATGAATCATTTAAAATAATTAAATATTTCTATACATAATATTTTCATTTAAAGTTTTATAAAATAACTTGAAATAAATAATCTCTACTCTCGTTTGTAAATAATAAACTTTAAATAGAATAAAACTGGCTTGAAAGAAAATTTCTTTTTGTATCATTAAATTTTTCTCACTGTTACAAAAATTAAAACTTTTAATGTAATATAATTCATATTATGATATTCAAATTCGATACTTGTTGTTGTTATTACTTGCGAAGCCAAGCCCGCTTGTCAGGGACTGTGCGAATGAAATCAGAAAGAGCATCTTCCGTTTTTGAATAGAGCACACTCATACAAAGATGGAAGTACTGCTGTGGCTCATAGATGGCAGCACCATCTGGGTCTTCCAATTTAGAGATTGAAGCCAGAGAAGACCCATAGCCTGGCTCCAACCCCCTCCTCAGAGGTATTAATTTGGAATAGGAACATCCATATTTGTAATTCATAATACTCAATGATGAAATGATTTATAATGAAAGTGTGATGTCAGAGACTAGAAATATGCGGGGAAAACATACAGTTGTGAAAGAAAAAGTGATCTAAAAGTACTTTTACGCATGCATAAAATTTTGAATAATGAAGTTGATTACATAATAATGTATGTTAATGACAAATCATATTTAATATCATGTCCAATGATGTTGTACAATAAAACTATGTGTTAAATAATGGTCTGATATGAAATCATCCACTCCTGAAGGAATGATTTTCGTAACTTATCCACTTTTCTAGTTTTTAGTTGTCCAACAAAATCTTCAATGAACTGAAGTGAAGAGTTATCACAGATCTGTCAAGCCAAAAAAAAAGAAAAAAGAATAGTAAATAAATAAATAAAGACATTAACAGTCTATGGAAGGTAAAATTCGAGTCCACAAAAAAACCATATATAAATCTAACACTTATTGTACAGATTTCAGTATAAATGTGAGAAAGCTATTCTACGAATGATTATTTAACTATCCAATCAATAAATCACTAAAAGCATTTTCTGGGTCATTATTAGTTTATTATTAGTTATTTATTTTGCAAAGCTTTGTTCATAGTTACTTCGTAGTTATTTGATTGTCAATCTATAATAAGTACATCGAAAGAAATTCACTTGTACAGTGATAGCTAAAACACTTCATCTCCTTCAATGAAGGAAATTAAGAAACTTGAAAAGTTTGTTACTGCACCGATGTTAGGGGTATGCGAATTACTGATGCAAAGGTATGGTGAATAGCATGAAGATAGCTTGTCTTAATAGGATTATATCAGAAGTTTTAATCAACAATAATGATAGTTAATGTTAAAAGGATTTTCAAGTTGCTAACAAATATCATTTAATTATGCAATAATGTACCTCAGTCTAACTCTTCTTCTTAGGCAATAGGTGATCAAATTATGACATAAATCAGATTACGAATAAATAATATATGCATAATCGATAACATATTTTTGCATATTTACTTATAGACAATATGCTACTTCCTTAAAATTAATTACACATGTTTCATAAATTAAGGAATACTGTACATTTTGGGTTTTTATTTTCGTATTTGTATTTTTGTAGCTCCTTTTTTGAGTACAAATTGTAATTCAATCTGATCTTATATTGAAGAGGATTGCGAGCAATTAATAGCATCCATGTTTGTGATTGGAATCGAACTCACTAGACGCTGAACGACATCTTTTAAGAATCAAGGCATCTCTTAGAGTTTCCTGACGTATTGATCAATAATTTAGTTTCCATTATTGTTGTCATTATTATTTGTTTAATTTTAATAATTAACATCGAAAAGCTTAAAGACATTCCAGGCATATAATAATACCATCAAAATACATCACATAATCTCATTATATTATTTGTAATATGGTAATTTTACATGCATATCTATAGTTTTTCTAAATTAAACGAATATGATGTTTATCAATATATATCAATAGCAAATTGAACAATTAGTTTTGTAACTCAAGAAAATATTTTCAATTTTACAAAAATGGAATTATGTCCAAGCAAAAGAAAGTGTTTTCAATTTTATAAAATTTGAAAACACTTTCTTTTGTCTGGTCATATTTTTCACTGATTAAGCAACAGTGGCTACAAAATATCGAAAATCTAAGCTTAAAGCACTTATTTTATTTGTTATACACGACAGTCTAAAAATAAAATAAAAAAATAATTTAGATTTTAGCATTTTAAAATAAAATAAAAAAATAATTTAGATTTTAGCATTTTAAAATAAAATAAAAAAAATAATTTAGATTTTAGCATTTTAAATAACATATTCATAATTCTGTAAGTACTATAATTAATATAAATTTAAATACATAATTAATAAGATTATTCATTAAATTAAAATTTTTAAGGGAGTTTCTAAAATTATATAAGTAGTATATTGTTCTCTTTTACTTAACTTAATTTTAGTAAAATATTGTATCTTCATTTCAGTGTGAAGTATCAAGTATTTAATTAAATTTTATAAATTTGTATACATTTAATCTAATCAGTTTAATTCTAAATAAGTACCTAATTAAAACCTATTAATTGAATAAAAAATTTAAATTAACAGGGTAGAAACTCAAAGAATTAAAATAATTATCTAGTTGATAAACTGAATTAAGTCAAAAAGTTTTTATATTGATGGTAATTCTAAAGTTTCATTTAGTTATTTAAATAAATTGTAATATTTTTAGAAAACTTGTTTTCACAAACGTATTGTTCAATAATTTCATTGCAATCTAATCACAGAGGATAAAGTGAGATTTTGTTGTTGTTAATGACACTTGGCGACGTCAAGCCCGCCCGTCACAGAGACTAGGCAAATGAAGTCAGAAAGGGAGTCTTCCGTTTTTAATAGAGCACCCTCATTCGAAGGTGGAAGTACGACTTTAGGCTCATAGATGGCAGCACCACCTGAATCTTCTAATTTAGAGATTGAAACCAGTGAAAACTCAAAGCCTGGCTCCAACCACCTTCAGAGGTATTAATTTGTTATGGGAACATAGATAGAGGACTTTGCTACCCATTGCGGATTTAACGTGACCCAGTCACCATTAGCGAACACGATGGATCTTAGGCTAAGCCAGGATTCGAACTCACCACCGTTTGGTAACGGGAACGACGCCCTAACCAACCAGGCCAACGCGACCTAGTGAGATTTTGATTTTATTGATTGAAATGCAAAAGTGAAAAATTTATAGCTAATAAATATTATAATTTTTTTTTATCTGCTATATAAATCTACTTTTTGCAGTTAAGTATTTTTTTATCTCCAAAGAATTTGCCGTCATGAGAAAGTACTTTACATTAAAAATTATCAATAAAAGTTTTTAATAATGTAATTTTTAGTTACATAATTATTTACATAAACTATAGAACTTTTTAAAAATATATTACTAAAAGTTTCATAAATACACATACCTAAAAACTTAAGCAATTTTTTATGTTTATCAAATGAAATGAAAAGATCGAAAAATAGGAATATAGTTAAAAATATATATTCGATTAATTTAACTGAATAAAATATATAGTTATTATTTTTACGTGGGATTATACGTTTCATGTAATAGGAATACAAATCTTGAGGAGAATTCACTTAAGATTAAAACAGCACTTACTGTTTAAAAGCATAAAGAGATATCTCAAAGATAAAAAGATTTCTTTTGAGCTTCTTAAAGAACTGGAAGTGTAAAAAGAGAAGAGTAGCGAAAAATAGATTGGCAATACATGAAAGAGGAATTCTGAGAGTGTGAAATCTCCCTTAAGTAGGTTTAAAATCGAAAAGGTTGCTTAAGAAAACAGAAATATACCATTTCCAAAACCACATCTAAAAAATTAAAGAAAGAAAATTATTTATGGAAACAAAGTTATAAAGAAAATTTGCCAAGTGTTATTGGATTTACTTAAGAAAATCCAAACTTTATTATTCAACTTTTAATAGGGAAAAAATACCTAACCATTTAGTTTAGTTAAGTAGTATTATAAGTGTTTTTTTAAAGATAAAGTTCAGAATAAGATTTTAAATCCTATATATAGTTTAATTTTTTTACTGAACTTTCATGATCATATAACATTATTTAATTTAATGATTGTAACATAACTGAGAGTATTGACGTAAATAATTTTGTTTTATTTGGCAACAACTTTAAATAAGGCTTAGAAATATTTTAATTTTTATATTAGTTTTTAGAATTTTAGTTAAAAAACGTAAGAGTTAATTTAAATAATTTTTCTCTTGAAATTAATTTTGAGTTAAGTATTATTATTCTGTCTGGATCTTTGATGATATATAGAATGTATTTTTAATGTATATTTTATTTTTGCCATCTCTTCATTTCTGTTTTATTACATGTTCATTAATTTTTTTTAATGATTTTACAAGTGTTAGTTACAGATTAAATAAACGAGCGTTTCTTATACGTTTATAATTTTAAATATCTGTCATCTAAAACATGTATGAATATATCTTGATACTAATTTATTATTGTTACACACATGCATATGCATTAACATTTTCATTCTCATACTCGTTGAGTATCACTTCTTTCTCACCTCGTTGTAAATATTATCAGTTTCAATTACTTAACCTGAATGAAGAAACGATGGTTTATATTTAATCTGATACTTATTAATTTCAGAATAAATAATCTATTGTTTCTCAATTTTTCTAAATTTAAATATCATTTATCTGTGAATCAAACATATACAAATATATTTTCATATAAATTTAACTGTTGCAATACATACATACATATGCATTAACATTTTCATGCCCATACTTATTGAGTATCATACCTTCCTCACTTCATCATAATCATCATTAATTTCAGTTATTTAACCTGAACGAAAAAAATGCTCGTTTATTTGATCTGAAACTCTTTATTAGTTTCAGATTAAATAAGGAAGCACTTTTTAATATTTTTTTTTGTTAAATTTAATACTATTCATCTTATTTAAACATACAGGGATATGTTTTCATACTTGTTTAACTGTTGCAGTACACACATATGTATGCATTAACATTTCCATGGCTATATTTGTTGAGTATCATTTCTTCCTCACCTCATTATAATCATAATTAATTTCAGTTATTTAACCTGAACGAAAAAACGCTCATTTATTTAATCTGAAACTCTTTATTCGTTTCAGATTAAATAATAGAGCAGTTTATAATTATTTTTTTTTATAAATTTAATATCATTTATCTCATTCAAACATGCAGGAATATGTTTTTATACTATTTAAACTGTTTTAATTCATATAGATTAATACATAGATTAATATTTTCTTTCCAGTACTTGTTGAGGGTCATTTCTTCTTCACCTCATTATAATCATTATCAATTTCAGTTATTTAACCTGAATGATGAAACGCTCATTTATTTAATCTAAAACTCTTTATTAGTTTCAGATTAAATAATGAAACATCTTTCAATAATTTTTTATGAATTCAATATCCTTTATCTTATTCAAACATATAAGAATACGTTTTTATACAAATTTAGCTGTTGTAATACACACGTGTAAATTAATATTTTCGTTCCAGTACTTGTTGAGTGTCATTTCTTCCTCACCTCGTTATAATGCAACTAAGAACTGTTGGAAATTGGGAAATTTGTCGCTTTCCATTTATTAAACCTCGATTTCCTGCACAATGAAACGACATCTGGAAAGCAAGACCTAAAATACAGACCTCCGTTCAAGCATTCCTCTTTTCAAGTAGGCTGGAGGAACGATTGCAACCCCCCCCCCCTCGCAAATGAAAGCGCACTCCTCACGCGATGTTGGTGGAAACATTCATCACCCATTTGGCTAATGATTTTGTCCAGGACTCGGACACTACGGGGTCCATTCGTCAACCCCGCCAACACTCCTGAATCATTGAACAGGTCCTATGTTGCCATAGTACCCTAGTCCCTGCAACTCCTTTAATAGGGTAATGCAGTACAGGAGCGATAGTAATGATAGGTGTGATAGTTAGACTTCCGTTAATGGTGAGTTGACATGTGCAAGGGCTGCCCATTAACGATGCAAAAAATTTATTTTCTTTTACCCCATTAAAGCGGTAAAAATGAGATTGTTGTCAGGATTGAAGTCGGTGCCTTCGCTCATAAATTCAAAACGTTATTTCGTAATTTTCAGTTATTTTGTAAAGTAGTAATTTGGGGTTTAAGAAAGGTAATAAAAATTACAACGCCATAAATAGGGTTGTTTAAAATGAACAAAATATATAATGTTGATATGACTCATTCTCACACGTTGTTTAGGTGATATATTTTAAAGTGTTAGAGGCATTTTTATGGAAATATTTTTGTTGTACCCTGAAGTGGTATTACAGTCAGCTTTTGAATAATTTATTTTTAAGGAAATGAAAATTTTGCATTTTTTTGTTATATTTTTTATATAAGGAAGTTTAATTCAAGCAAAATTTTAATGTCATGCAAATGTATTCAAAATTAATTCGATATTTTGAAGTTACTTAAAACTTTAAACTACGGAAATGATTTCTAACTACAAAAGGAAATTTAAAAGCGTTTACAGAATGCAAATCAAATTGTCAAATAGAATTGTTTATTTTAAAATAAATACTCTTAAGCAATAAATTAGTAAAAAATTTGGTAACTGTAAAGACTGCACTAAAATAAGTACTATGAGATTCCAATTTACAAAATGACTTAATTTTATGGCATTTTAATTAAATTTATCATAATGTATTAGTTACATAAATTAAAGTGCTAAAGGTTTAATTTAGCAACGGGGAAATTATATTTATCGTATAATAATTTTAAAACAATTAAAAAAAGTGTGGAATAGGGTTGGAAGTCTAAAACGATAAACCATTAGGGTAGACTTTCGATTTAATTACATAATGTGTAGGTTAAAATAAATGATAAACACATGTGGTGTATAAATTTTAAAATAAAAAGAAATTTTCTGAGTATAATTATTTAAAATAATTACTAGGTATTTTCTATAAATAAGAACTCTTATATGCATTTATGATTTATATATATGTGCAATGTTATCCTGTATTTGCATTAATTAAATATCAATTATTTTCATGAGCATTAAATATTAAAATTTTATTCAATAATATCTAAATCATTGTTTGAAGTAAGTAAAATATTTAATACATCAACGACTTCAACTACATAAAGAAAATCCACATGGAAAATTATACAGAACAAGTATACGTATTTAAAGTTTTGAATAAAATAGTATAAGCTAATATAAAAAGTTAATCAAATCATGCGTATAAATACAGTGATAAACTCAACATCTTTTAACGATTAATGCTTTATTAGAAACGGAATTATCATTGTTTGTATAATACGTTTGAATAATATTTTGAAAATCCTTCGTTTGGGACACTATGGTATTAAAATTCATGTGTTGTTTCTCATGACAGTCTGAAAAAAAGTGATAATCTCAACTATTTATTGTTTTTTAATTACTTGATAAACTTCCATTTATTTTAAATGACACACAGCTGAATTAGTTAAATCCATGAAGATTTATAGTTTTTTTTATGGAATTTGTATTTCAGTATTATATAAATATTTAAAATATTATTCTGCCCTTATTATTGCTTAATTTCAAAGTTAACAAATATATAAATCCCAGTATTTAGCTAAATAATTATTCATAAATGTATTTTACTCCACTTTAATTATGCGATTTTTTTACTCAATTTCTATGAATCTATGCATGATTGTTTGATGTGCTATTACTATAAAGTCTGATAAATTTAATGTGTAATAGCTATTTGAGTAAGCTGTAATTGATATAAATTGCTTTATTTGATAAATTTATCCTTACCCAGTTCTGTTCCAAAGCAATATCCAAACATACTTTTGAGGATTTAAAAATGATTGATAGATATTAGTTTTATAAGTTGCTAGACATTTAAATATTTCTGAAATATTACAGAATCACCTGATTTTTTTTAAAACAAATATATAAAGCATTTTGAATTTCATAAATATTTAATTCCATTTTTATAAAATATGAGAAAATATGTATCTATAAATGATGTTTTAAAATTAGGTGGAAAATAGCTTATGATTCATAAAAATTTGTAATTTTAAGTGATTAATGAGTATTGTATATTAATAACTACTTTAAATTATACCAAGGTTTTAAATACCTTTTTTTTTAATGAATATTTTGTAAGTCACCATTACTTATTAACACTTTAATGCAAAGTCAAAAACGTAAATGTTCTACACTTATTTATCAAATTACTGAAAATTATTAAAATTCTTTTTAATTTTATTATTTTCTAAGGAAACCTCAAATAAGCAAAAATACAAAATAATTAACAGCAGTAAAATTTATGTGAAAATAATAACAATCACAAATAAAATAACCATAAATCAAAATAAAACAACGATTTCAAAAAATAATGTTAAACATTTTAATATATTTTTAATAATATAACTTTCTTTTCAATATCAAAATAAAAAAAACATTTTAGAGAAATATATCAGTTAAGAGATTTAAATAATTGCTTTGGTTTTTAAAAAATGATAGAAATAGATAAATTATGTAATAGTATTGGTTAAACTTACACAATATAGAATTGCATATTTTAGTTCATATCAAAGGTAAAATATCTCTGAGCAGAAAAAAAAGATTTCAATCGATTCATGATTTTTTTAAATTTTTATCATTTCTGCTGACCAATTCGTGTCAAAATTTCTACGTTGACATCCATAAGTAGTTTTCCCCTTTGGATTTCACTCGTGCTATCTAAGAAGATGAATTGCAAATAGATATGGAAGGCAAAAGAATGGAGCCGTATTCACCTCATCCTTATCAGTTCTTTTCCTGAAACTTTAAAATGGCCTGTCTATCCCGATTTCCCCTTGGGTATGAAGTTTCCTGGAATGAAATATAATTCGTTATGTCTGACATCTCCGGTCTTACTCCATCATTTTAATTCAATTTCTGCTTTATTCTATCGCTTCCATTGTGTGTTTATGTATGATATTGTAGTATCAATATGATTTCTCAACTAAAATGATGATTTTTTGATGCTGCATAAAGTCTGTTTTCTTTTTATTTTGAGCATCTGGGAAAGGTGAATTTTTAAGCGCTGTTAGAATGAAAGTATTTGAGATTGGTATTGAAACTGATAGCGTTTTTTTACTGAAACATCAGACAGTTGTTTAGAAAATGTATAAAAATATTAAATTTTGTTTCAAAGTTTTCGTTAAATGTATAAGTTTGGACAATTTATGTTATATTTTCTTAGACATCTAATTAAAATTCATTCTCTTCCTTAATTAATTTTAGAGATGAGTTCTTAATTAATTTTATTTTAAGAGGAAGAAATATTTTGCTCATACCATAAAACTAATTATCTTATGCAATATATTTAACGAAATTCCGTTTGTGTATATTTTCAAATATCATTTTGGATGTTACAAAATATTAAACAAAAGAAAAATAAATTCATGTCGAAAAAAAATAACATAATGCATTAAAAATAATTTGTGCGTGTATGCGTTATATCTAGTCAAAATCATGAATACTTATGAATGAAAAATATCTAAGTAAAACTATGAATGAAAAAAAAAATCTGAGCACATATTTAAAGTGACGTGAATGTAATTTATATACTGTTACAATTTTATAGTATTATACCATTTTCATTTCGTAATAGTTTTAATGTGTGTATATTTTATTATATTGCCAGGAGAATAAAATTAAAATTATGTCTTTTATAGGGGATAACTCACAGATTTACAGACACAATATCCACGAATAAAATGATTCTGTCATGATTCTCGTCAATATACCACATGTTGCATTTCGTTCTGATCGAAATCTATAATTTATGTAGACATTTTGTTGTTTTCAATAAACTGTAATTCTTCAAATATTTATTGAAAAATATTATAAAAACACGCAAAAGTTGTGCTTTTTTTGTGAATTAAAATTAACTTCATACACCGAGTAACAAAAGGCTTTAAAATTATTACAGGGCGTATTAGTTTTGAAATAAACTAATTCCTTTTCTACCATGTAAGATATTTTTCCAGTTAGAAAAGAACTTTAAAATTATAGAACAAAAATTAATTTGTTTATATTTATTTTATTCTCAAAACATTTATCTGTAAATATCCAGACTATGCTTAAATAATACTTCCACTGAATAACTATTCCCAATTTTGTAATGAGAAATCGGAAGACAAAAAGAAAGTGAATAAAACCGCTCTGCCCTACCATAGGCGCCCTCATTTTCAAGTCATAACAGCTTCATTATCACTTTTGAAGATTACTCGGGGGGTCTTCTCTGCAGTCATTAACACTTGCATCTCCCTTTCAGGGGATCATTAAAGGCAAAAGTGACATCTGTATGTGATTCCATTAACGACATTCTCTAATTGATCCTCAATCCGCGTCATCGTCACAAAGGGAACGAATGAGTACTAGTTGACATTTACCTGCTAGAGAACCGAGGTCTATTTTTGGTTCGCTTCAAAAGATAATTTATGGCCCTTTCCAGAGGGATTTTCAAATGAATCGTTCACGGCGAGTGGCATGAATAGACTTGATGCCATTTCCGCCGAAAGCACATTAATAATCGTGGACGTAATGTCTATTTGTGTGTTTTTTTTGTATCCTTGCACTGGCAACATTAGCAAGAATGAGTTTGTCTTGAGAGACAAATGGAAAGAATTCATGTGCTTCCATTGTTGGTGGTTTTTCGGATTAATTCAACCGGCGTGTTGGGTAATGGTCTTGCTTCAGCTTTGATAAATAGCGCAGGGGCTGGTATTAATTTCTGAATGTTTTGAGGACATAATGGAATCTGGGGGCGTTGCATTAGTTAATGAAGTTGCCGACTTGGAATCAACAAGTAAAAAGCAAGGATCAGTGGTTTTTCTAATAATGTATAAAACGTTTTTTGAGTTTGCGTTGGTAGAAGCAAAGATGATTAAAATAATTGTATGAATTATTAAAGTTTACCTATGTTTAAACAACTCAAGCAATTTTTAGAAACATTTATACCTTATCATACTCATTAAAATGTTTCATTTATTAGAAAACGTTCTACAAAAATTCTATTTTAAGATCTTTCTTGAAGGAAATTTAGATATTTTTTAAACCATTAACTATACAACTTTATAAATGTTTTAAATATTATTTTCAGAAATGTTTGATTTCAAATATATATAAAAGGGTGAAAAATATATTTTATAAAAATTGCTATCATATATATTTATATAATTTTTTATATTATCATCGCTTTTATTTTGTTTTAAACTCAGTTTTCCTATTACACAATATTTTTAACCCTTTGTGGTAATAAATGCTTAGAACTTCAACATGTTAGATCTTAAAATTTTTTAGTACTATATGAATAACATGCTGAGTAAGAAAGTTTGATCAGTATTGGAATATTTTTTGGCTCTAAATTACCCAGTACATCTAAAAACTTAAAAAGGTAGTGATTACTTATTTTTCACCAGTATAGTATAAAAATTAAAAATACTTACCTAAACTATTCTAAAATTCGTTTTTTTTAATTTTAATTATATTTTTGATTTTATCTATTTTAAAGTGAACATTGTGAATTATAAAAATTTCCTCTAACTTTCTTAAGAAATAAGCTAAAGAAATTAATTTATTTTTACATTAAAAGTTTCTGAATTTTACAATAAAAATAAGCTGCGTTTTATTTGACAAATATTTTATTTGATATTCTTAAGCTTAAGATTTTAAAAAAAGAAACTAAGCAATTTTAATTTAAAAATAATATAAAGTAAGTTTTCATTCAACTTAAATTTATAAACGAAACTGTAATTTATGATATAAATTACAGAGAAAGAGAGTGTGTTAAGTACATTGTACATTATGTGTATATTGTTCATATAAATGCATATACAGCAATGTAAGCTATAAATTAGAGGCGCACATAATTTTACTAAATATTCAAAAGTTTAAGTATTTACAGTGTCTTACCTAGTTACTGTTTTACCTTCCCAGTAGTTGTTAAATTAATTGTTTTATTATCACGTCAAAAATATGCATAACTAATGTAATAAATATACAAATTAAAGAGCATTCTTGAATAAATTTTATTATCATCTTTTATTAGATATTTATTTTAAAAATTCCAAATATCATATTGTAAAATTTATAATAAGTATAATGTAAATACAATATGTGAAATAATCTTATTTTTTTAAAAGCAGCATTTTACACATTCCTCTTTTCTATTTTTTGAGGTTTCAACTGTAAATTATTGTATTTTATTATAGTATTCATTCAAATTGTATACAGTTTTTAGCAGAAAAATGTTAACAAAGTAGACAATTATACAATTGCTGGTAGAAGAGCCATTTCATACTACACTGGTAGAAGGAGCCACTTTTTTACTTCCGTTATAAATTTCACACATTTTACCATGTATATAAATTATTATGTACATAATACAATTAATAATTAAATAAAATAATAAAATACACGTGTTAATTGAAAATTGTATATTACAGTTGACCAGTTAAATTTAGAGTTTTAAAGACTGAAATTTGATACAAATTTTATAGTAAAAATTTATTTGATTAAACTCGTTACGTGATAAAACTAGTTTTGAATCTTTTCTTAAATCCATTTAATAAATTTTTTGCATATGCCGCCCAACCTATCTAGTGGTTAGCTTAACTGACTACAGATGGGGTGAACCTGGGTTTGAATCCCGGCTCGGGTATGAATGTACTTTCTCTCTCTGTCTCTGTTACTTATCCTTTCCTCAGATGATGGATGAATGTGGACCACCCTGTAAACAGGCTTGTGGTGATGTGGCTTGGGCGATGCTACTCGTTCCTCCGTGACTTGGTACACAGGTGCCCACTGGGTAACGATAAAATGAGTAGTAGTTTTCAGCCTTATTGCGGCAAATGGGCTAATATACTTACTTGCTCAAGAGTGCCCACCATTAGATTTTTTTTTTTTTTTGCGTATTACATAAAAATGTTAACAAACGTTAAATAATTTGATGAAGCACAACTTTGAGAGTTTTTATAACTATCAAATTTGCTCCTACAAAATATTTTTTCTTTGGGTATAAAAATCATAATTATAAATCATAGATTGTTTTTATACTATTAAACCCTAAGTTAAAATATATTGCAGCTCAGCATTAGAACTTATGTTATTCTATTGGGTTGTTCGAAAAGTTATTTCGTTTTTCACATTTCAATCAGTTTTTTTTTCTAGAGAAAACAACCCCTTTTATGACTATGAAATCATAGTACGACCAAAAAGATGGTAAAACGTATTGTACTAGAATTGACAATTTACAATTCAATAAAATATTTATTCATTTTTCACATAAAAAGAAATAATTTTCCGAACAACCATCTTAGCTTATACATCTTCAGTTTATACATCTCAGTCTACACATCTTTAGAAAATCAATTTAAATTATATAAATTTTCCAATCATCTAAATGTGGTTAAGATCTTATTCAGTAAATACGATTTTAAGTATCATCACTGACTTAACATCACACATCAGAATTTTTTAATTTGAAGGTATTGTGTTAAATATAATAACTTAAAATTTGAATTTTTCTGAACTGTGTGTGTGTGTACCTTTACTTTCAAATATGGTATGTCGATCCAGAAAGTTATTTCTTACTTTAATAATAATATTTGATTTTCTTTAGAAAAGCAATATGCCTACTGTGCTGCAACCCAATTTTTAAAAGTTTTCAATCTTTTATGATTTTCTAAATTCAATACCCAAAACGAATGTACCTGTTTGAGAATAATTCTTTAATAAAAGGAAATTCACATGGTTAACAAAGAATAATCTACAGTTAGGTTCATTTTAAACTTTGGTTTGAGAATATTTTAATTATCTAAATTTTTTACAATGTATTTTTAGTACATTTTGAATATTTGTTATCCTGGTGGACGTTACCATTATCTGGTCGATATTAGAAGAGATTAAATCTTGAAATTACCTAAGACGTTATCATGAATTACATGCATACACTGATTTATATATTTGTTCTTCTATGAAGGGCAAGAGTGAATTTGGATATTTTCATTTATAAGCTAAAAATCCTCAATATAGTACAATGTGAAACAAAAAATTTCGCTTTCAATATTCGTGGGAAGTTGAAAATTGCAGTTAAGGAAGAAATTTCGAAATTTGAATTGAAATTTTAATTTTATTGATTTTGAAATCCTTTTAAAAGAAAAAGGTAAAAACATAATATAATTGAAATCTTTTTTATATTAAAAGGAGGGATTGAATAATAATATTAACTGAAATTATATAGCTTTATTTATGTAAATATTTTTTTAAAAATGTATAAAAAATAATGTACTAGAGCTGTTTTAAATTATTGAAGTTATAAATGAAACAAATTGAAAATGTATTAATTTGCACTTCGAATTTAAAAGTAGACTGGAATTTTAAGGTGGTATTATCCATAGAATGTTTTTATTTAGTTAAAAATGTTAATATTCTTAGTTACTTATGTCTTTAATTTTTATATAACTTTCTAATAATCGCATTTATATTTTTACTAGAAAAATTAATATATATTACAAAAAATATTCATGTATGCACTTTTAAAAATAATTCAATTTGTTACAAAATGAAATCTTGCTTCACTTTACAGCTTTTTTCCTTGCAATGATTTATTGCACAGTTTGGTAAATGCTTGATGAATAATTTAGATGAATAATTGACAAGTAAGTGCCAAGTTTATTATTCAAGTCAGAAGCGTCAACATATACACATCAACTGCTAAAAAGTTTTGCTAACGCATTAAATAAATTCCAAAATTCTTTAGACCTAGTCTTGTGTTTCTGTAGAAAAGATATTCTGATAAAGGTGTTACCCTGTGGGAATAGAACCTTTTTACGAGGCAACCAAATCAACCTCAACACCCTGCACTAATCATTCACAGGAGTTTACTCTCTAAGCTGATGCATTATGCAGTCGAGATATTTTAAGTAAAAGCTGCTTCATTTTATAAAACTGCACTGTGAAACTTTTCTGGTTTCCCCTCCCCCCGGCCGGACTGCATTAATTAGCACCACATCACTCAGCTCGTGTCTGTCGTGGCCCTTAAAACTGGAAACGTAAGGGCTGTTTAAAATTCGAAAGGTGCCCCGGCCTGACTTACAGCTTTCATGGGGCTTTCTCTCTGGCTCTAATAATAACACATTTAGCGCTTATTTGAAAGAGAAAATATGTCACTTAGGAGCTTTTGGGTGTGGTCAAAGAGGACTCCCCCGGCAATTGACGTCACGGGTTGAAGGCAGACTTTGCAAATGAGATTGCATTTAATTTGTTCCGCACCGAGCTTTGCCATGAAGAAAAAAAAGGTGAAATGCCCACTCCACCGTTATTAGGCTGTTTAACTCAGCAAAGCAGTAAATACCATTTTCATATAGTTTGTTGTAAAATCAGTCAATTTAAATTTCGTATCGTGTTCTGAATTGAAATACAAAACTTCTCAACAGTCTCCCACCTGACAAGCTGTAGTTAGTTCATATCATGACACGCTATGAGGATTTTAAATTTCATATGAACTTAATTAGCATAAACATTAGCATGAACTGTATGAAGTAATTACTACACATAATGTAGTAGTCATTATTACTGCACATAATATGGGAACAACATTTGTACAAATATAATAATGACATATGTTCACATTAAAGAATTAAATAAAATAACAGAAAAGTTTCATTTAAACACAATTGTAGTTTTAAAAAAAAAAAAAAAAAAAAAAAAAAAAAAAAAAAAAAAAGAAAGAAAACCCTTAAATTGATTTAAATAAGCTTGAATGTGAAACTAGATTTATGCATGAATATTTTATGATATATATATTATAAAATATTCTGTGTGTTCATTCAGTTACTCATGTGATTAGGAAATAAATAAATTTTAACTTTTTTTCAACAATATTATTCAAACTATTTAAATTATTCATATTATAATTATCATAGTCTTGTATATTAAAGGCTTGTATTTATTTCAATGTTTAAAGTCTTGTGGAATCGCGTTTCAAAAGTTTTATTTTATAACGTGTATTTGTAAAATTTATAAGAAAGAAGATAGGATAGGATTACGAAGTTAACTGTATGAAAATCTGAAAATCACTAAAAATTTATATCAAAATTAAAGGCTTTAAAAAAGTATTTTCCAGTATTTTTATTTTAGATATATTTTAATATTTAAATTTAAAATAAGTACTAAATATAAGAATTTGCTTTGATTCTTAAAATAAACTTTTTTTAATTAGCTGTAACATTTGCTTATACGATATCTAACTGTAAAACCTTTTTTTTCTTGGTGAAAATGACTACAATGTATTGTTATTATTTTATTGACGAAATTATATCTTTAAAATGTAAAAAATTGTTAATTTATATTTATCACAGAACGAATAATGTAAATTAGTAAAATTATTCTTCTCCTTTTTCTTACATACAATTTGTTAAATAGATATTGATTACGATATTAAAAATAATTTTATGAGCATTAAAAGTATGAAAGTATAATTTCTAAAAGCATAGTACACATGCAACAATGCTCAGTTCGTTATATAATAATTAATTAAAAATAAACTAGAATCAAGAGATAAAACTTTTAAAAACATATAATTGATATATTTACACGAAAAATCCTGAAGCTATTTGTTGTTGATTTGAATTAATTCCATCAATTAAATTTTTTAAATGTTTTATTTTCCTTAAGCGTGATTTTTATATAATTTTGTAAAATTGTGCTTTTGATTTTTGTTTTATTATTTATAGACAATTTTTTACTCACTGCCTATTTTAGAAGCATCTTTACTAAATTATTAATTTTTGTTGATTAGAATATATATATATATATATATATATATAT
>JAPDSC010038391.1:76564-87508 GCA_026290005.1 Latrodectus geometricus
TTTTTATTGCTCTTCAAGTTACCTCTTATTTTTATCTATATTGGCATTCCTCTCTTTTAGCTTCCTTTGGTACTAAATGATATAGGCTTTATAGCATATAATAAGTGTTCTCTATTCGTTATATATATATATATATATATATATATAGACTATTTTTTTAAATACTAAATAGTAAAATAATATTTCACAATATTATTAAATTTATTGTGAAATATATATTTAATAATATTGTGATATTTAATAATATTGTGAATTATGATTTTATTATTACGAAAAATATTCTATGCATTTTGAGTGAAATAAAAGAGGATATTTTATAACGCTCCTAGTCACATATCATCAAATACAGAACGGAATTCGGACCAGGATTTCAATATGCACCTATTTTATTCTGCCACGAGCACCTGTATTCGGAAAACATTTTCACACAAACTTTTCCTATAATCCACCGGATGTAACTTTCCACACAAAACGAAGTAGCTATTGAATTTTCTTGAAATATTTCATGAAAAAATCCAATGCATTAGTTTCCATGTTTTATTCAGTCAAAATATATCTTCGAAAAAAGGCTTTTCTTCCAATGTGGAAAAGTATTGCTAATAAAAAATGTTTCAGACATCAATCTATAAATAATTATTTTCCCTTTTCTTTATCTAGAAATCTGCTAAAATAAGGATAAAAAATAAAATTAAAAAAACATATTTAAATTGCTTTAAAAATATGTATTGCTTTAAGCTCTTATCATACTGTGTTATCTGGTTTCAATGCTACGTTAACATAAAGTTTAGTGTAAAATCATAATATAGTGTTCAATATAAATAAATTAATAAATTCTTTTCTTTAGAAATCTTATTTTATGATTTTTTCCATTTCAGTTTATACTATTAAATATTTCAAAGCATTTTTAAATGCTTCTGCATCTTTTATGCCAGATTGGAATGAGAAAATTCTTTTGTTAACTTGTTTTCAAATTTCATTCATACATCTCCAATGAAACTCTAAGTGGACAAATTTAATCAAGCTATTGTGTTAGCAGAAATTTAGACAAAATGTTTTATTAATTTTTTTTGTTAAAGGAATAAACCATGCTTTATATGCTTTTTAAATATATCTCTAGAAATTTTGAAAATTTCCACAAATATTGCAATATGTCTGCAAAATTTGGACAAAAATTTTAAATATACAAGATACTTAAATCATATATTCATATACATATATTTTTATCAAATGTGTACCATTATATATACATACATATTTCGCATAGTCATAATGTTTAATATTTTATATACATGAGTAAAGTATTTTATATTTTAACTCTTTTAAATAAGATAAATGTCGTCATTCCGAAAATTCATTGTTAATAATATTGGATTATATTCTTCTATAACAATATAGCATCCTCATATAATAAATAATACAAAATTCTAGGAATACTTACTTTGTAGTAAGATTATCAAAGGTAATTTTTATTCGAAATCATAACTTGTAGTAATATTTTATATATGTCTATAATGTAAATTTATTCAGTGCATGAAATATCATACATTTATCTGTGAAAATAATTTTTATTCGAAATCAAAACTTACAATAGTATTAGTTTACATATATTTAGTACTATAAATTTATCCTTCAGTATATAAGTTGTCACACATTTCTCTGTTCAGTAAATTATATATTTATCCCTAAAGATAAATAAGATAAAATGTTATCTTATCAGATACATGAAAGATGATTTATACTTCATAAATCTAATGAGATTATGATACATCGAAAAGTAAATTTATATAGTTTGAAATGTGAATTTATAAATCAGTACTCAATTCTAGGATTATATATATAGAATTTCACCATAAGTAAAATATTTTTAACTAATAATTCATTGAATGTGTTGAAGGTTTCTTTATATCCTAAAAAGATATTAAAATTAAAAATTTGTTATTTCGAATTGTTCTAAGCAAAAGAAGTTTTGCTTAAAAATTTTTGATTTTCTCTTGACAATTGTAAAAATATAAAATAAATAATTTTTTATCTTATATTTTGGTAGAAGAAATTGAAATAATGTCCAATATTGTGGTGAAAATTAAACTAAGTAAATTTTATAATATAAAGTGAAAATATTTTGATATAATATGTATAGCGGGTTTTGAGAAAACTATAAACATCTAAAGATATGAAATATTATGATTTTGAAAAGTTTATTTTCATATCGGAAATATATATATATATATATATATATATATATATATATATATATATATATATGACAATAAAGACAGAGAATGATTTTTGATTCAAATCCAAAATAATTTGTTTTATATTAAAATGTTTAAATTTTAAAAATATATAAAATATTGTTAATCTGAAAAATGTACTTTATTAATGTGATTATGCAGCACATGCAATGCTGTAGTATCTGCAGAATATATGTGTAATATTTTTGAATACAGATTTATTAACATTTTTAAAAATAAAGCTATTTTACCTTATAAATATTATTTTATATATATGCAATGAATAAAGTTTTATAAGATTTGTAGTATTACATTATAAACGGAGAAAGAGGAGTTTACTTCGAAAACCAAATTACTTACTTCTAATTGAAATTTGCATAGTTTAAACAGTAAAGTAAATATTAAAAGGGATAATATATTATTATGTTCATATCCACAATTCATTATGTTGCAACATATTTCAATTTTGCAATTGAAAAATTAATTAAAACTTTTCTTGAAAACTTTTCAATTGAAAACTTTTCAATGAAAATATATTTATAAAATGTTAATTATTTCATTTTTGCTTTTGTTAAAAGATGTAATCAAATTTAAATAATTTAAAATATATGGTTCCATAAAAATATATATTTATTTATTAATAATTTTAATGGGCACAATTATAGTTCCTATTACATTTTTAATTGAATTTGTTTGAAATTAATTTTAAAGTTAATGCATAATATTTATAAGCAGAGTAAAGGATGTAATAATTGATTTAAAGCATGATTCTAACATTATATATAAAAGTTGTGTAGCAAATTTGATTATTGTTAAAATTATTGATGCCGTAAAGTCCATTCATTTGCAACAATGTAAAAAGAACCTTTTATAACAGTTTTAAATTCAAGATTTGGGATTAAATTTTATGAATGGGCCATATACAAAACAGTTGAGTTTCTTACAAAACATTTTCCAGTTTTAACAAAATACTTTGAATTTAATAACAAAAGTTAATAACAGAATATTTTGAATGCTTTTGATATTTTATAAAGAGAAAATCAATATTTTTCTTTAAAGGCAAACATATATTCACTGTTATTGAATAATATTGAATAGTTCTTACGGTATTATATAGAAGAATTTTTAAAATATCTTTTATCGTATTACGCTCCTGAATAGTTGAAAGAATAGAACGAAAAACATCAAAATTCTTTCTCAGTCAATTTATTGAAAATATATTTTATAACCTTTTGTGACTTTCTTGTTTAAAAGCAGAAAATCTTCGAAATCTTTAGAATATTTTGAAAAAACTCACTTTATTTTATACTTTATAAAATTTCAGATCTATTTTATAATCAATATATACCTAAGGAATAAAGAGAAAGGATTTTAGATCGTACATATTAACTACATTAAGTGATTTTTAAATATTAATAACAATCAATTTGATTCTTATGATTAAAATGTAATAAATAATTATTTTATTAAATCCTTCAAATTATGATCACACTCTCCCACAAATTAATGTCTGCTTTTCTTTATTGCAGTTTAGTGTGTTGATTATAATAAAATAATACATTTTTCTTAAGAATTTCAAATTATTTTTCTTTTATTTTCATTTGAAGATAACCGGTTTAATAGGAAAAAAATGTATACAGCATTGAATGTCCTTATCTTTCTAAATTCATAATGTGTACTTTTTTTTTTAAAAAAAAAGATAGTGCTATTTATAATATTTTTCAATTTTTGAAAAAGAAATTGTTTTCATCAAACTAGTTTAGACCTTTTTCAATATACCGCTGATCATAAAAGTATTAGAAAACATGTAAGAAATGTATCCCAATTTCAAACGCTCTGTATATCATTCAACTTAGTTTTTGCTGACCTATATAGCAGATCTCCTTATACAATAAAAATAGCTTTTAGAAAGAAGCTGAATTAATAATTAATATAATGCCACATTAATCAAACAAGGATTATTTATGGTAATAACATTATTTTTTCCTATCAGACTTTTCCCCCCGAAAACTAAGTACTTATTTTCTACAGGAATACACATACCAACATTGCTTCAATATTGTTTTACAACATAATCGGACAAGCATACAAATTTCCGCGATAAAAATTTGTAAGATTGACTTGTGTGTGTTAGCTATATCTTATATATTTAAAGTTGCTTTAATAACAAATTCTGTGAATAAATGATTTGAGATATCATTTTGTAATTAAATAAAATAAAGTTGTTATCATATAATATGATTTAAGAGAAATTATTAAATTTTGCGTTGGTGCGATTGGTCTCAGTAACTCATCTTACAGTTGAAGAACGACTGTAGACCTTATCTGAGAATTGAAAGAAATAAAGTTATAAATGTTCAATGTCATTTCAAAAAGATCAATTTTGTAACTTAGTTATAGATATTTACAATAATAAATTAATAATGTCAAGAAATGTTTTGGGTTTTTAATAGCATTTGAATAAAACAAAATTGTTAAGTCTTAATTCAAGCATATTATTTCATAAAATGCTTTGGTAGATGATTATAAATATTTATATCAGCAGTAAATAAGTTAAAATGTATTCTGAAACATATTTACAAAATATTTGAATTTATTCTCCTCTTTTAAATTGAATTCCTGGTTTTTCTCTCATATCTTTACATATAAATAATATGTAAAGATATATTTATATGTAAAGTTAAGTTTAAACTAAGTTTTAACTGATTAACAAAGGTAAAATGTTAAGAAATTCTTTTATAAACAGTACTGTACACAATTTTTACTGTAGAGCGAAAAGTGTATCCAACATACTGGTATTCTTAATCATATTTACAAGGCACTTGAATTTATTCTCTCATTTTAAATTGAATTCCTGGTTTTCTCTCATATCTGCACACTTTAGTTGTGAATAAGTTTTAAATGATTAATAAAGAAATATTGTTAAGTAATACAAAACTATTCCTTTGTAAACAATGCTTTACACAATTTACCTGTATAGTGAAAAGTGCATCCAATATAATGGTATTCTTAAACACATTTACAAGATACTTGTATTTATTCTCTTATTTTAAATTGATTTCCTGGTTTCATTTCATATCTTCTCATTTTAGTTATGAATAAAACTGATTAACAAGGGAAAATTGTTTAAAGTAATACAAAACTATTCCTTTGTAAACAATACTGTACACAATTTCCCTGTATAGTGAAAAGTGTATCCAATATACTGGCTATTTTATTGCAGTCATTCCCTGTCAAGGGCTAATATCCTGGCTATTAATTACGACTTTATGGATAGGGCCAATAAAATGCGATAGGGCTCTTTTTTCGTCTCACATCCTCCCGACAATACATAAAACCCTTTTAAGTACTTCTTATAAGTCATCTGTATTCTGGACTGGACATTGGCCGTTCGGACAAAAGGAGCTGACCGTCGGAAGGTCGTCTGTGATTGAAACGTGCGAGTATTCTTCTTTTCTCCTTTACTTCCTCTTGCGTCCTCAGGCGATTTCATTTCCTCTCAATTTTGTTGCCTTAGATAAATGAAAGATATCTCCTCTATTTATAGTAAACTGAAATATATTTGCAGAAAATATATTTCTCTCTGTATATTGCAGGGAATAAAACAGTATGAAAATGCTTAATTTAAATTTGTATCCGATGTAATATTTTATTAAACGTCGCAATATATTTTAATTGTAATCACATAAAACAGTGTATTTTTTTTTACTTTAGTAAGTAAATGACACGTTAATGAAACTAAAATATTTTTATCAGGATTAAGAAGAGAATTAATTTACAATTGTATGCATTTAATAGAGATAAATTCATGTGTAGTTCTCTAGAGAAAAATATTGACTTATTAAATGACTTATAAGTATTTATATAAATTAACGGAGTACATGTTAACAAATTCATAGTTAAATAGGAATGTATATATATCCTGAGGGGTACAACTTAACAGAAAATGTATGAAAGTTTCTGAAACAATTTCACTTCTCAGTCATTAAAAGCATGCTTGCTTTTATCAAAATTTGTAAATTTTACCTACCTTGTTGCAAATTAAATTCATTAATTCCCTGATGAAGATTTATTTGGTTGTCCGGAAAGTTCGTGCCGATATTTAAGGACAATAAAAACGCAACTCATTTAAATATTGATATACATTTATTAAATTATATAGGTACTATTCTGCTCCACAAACTTTCTCTGTTTTCGTGTAGCTTGATAATTTCGTCCTTTCAGAACCTCTCAAACTTCTCGGTAAAACATTTGTCCAAATAGATTTTGATCTCCACCAAAGAGTCAAAACTTTTCTCAATAAGGGAAACTCTTCATCCAGCATTCACCAGAAACCTCACCGTAAACAGCGCATATCTTATTAGCTGCTTGTGTGGCATTTTTACCTTTTCGGAAAATGAAAAAACATTAAATGCCTACAATGCACTTTATTTGACAGCATATTCTAAGGGGTACAAAACTGATAATAATTAACGAATCATAACCAAACTGTTTTCCAAATATGGCTGAAGCAATCTCTTTTAGAATATATACACGAGCCATTTTTTCTAAATAATTGTGATATAATCAGTGAGATTTCTCGCACTACCTACCGAAAATTGGCACGAACTTTTCGGACAACCCAATAATTCAATGAGAAAGTATTGTAATCCAGAAGTATTTAATGCTATAAGTTATTGTAGTAAAAATCTAGAGAAGAGTCACCTATAATTAGTTAATATTTTAAAGTCGATGTTTACAAATAGAAAACCATACACAAATTTCTGTAGAAAAAAATACAAATTTAATCATTATTAGTATAGTAAAATTTAAGATTGAAATCTGTCTGCTGATTTGCAGAAAAACTTCATTTCTTAGAATGGAATAGATAAAAATTCTAAAAGATTAGAGAGAATTCGGTGTCCACAAAACTTACGTACGAACAAAAAACGATGTAAAACGAACAAACGATGTAATTTCATTAATGTTTCATTTCTGGAGTATCATAACCTTCAATGTTTAATGATTTTTAGTTGATTAAAGACGCAATAATGTTAGCATAACATAATTGCTTCTTTATAAAAATACATTTAGACATTTCCTTACTTCAGATTATAAATATTAAGAACATGAAATACAAATTGTAGCAAAAATAACATGGTTAAAAGTCTAGAGCTTACTTTCAAAGTATTCAATCTTGAGAGTTTATCATGAAACTAATGAAAATTTTACTTTAGAATCATTCTCCTTTCAGATTCCGTTCAGATTTGCACATTAAAGGCAATTATAAAAATTTTAAGTCGCTACTAATACTTATTAATTTAGTTAATGATTATTAATTTTAATTATTAAATAATATTTTATTAATAATAATTAATTTTTCAATATATTTGAAAGTATATTGAAATATTAAAATTTACAATGGAAAATACATGTAAACATGGAAAAACAAGGAAAATACAATGTAATAACCTAGAGAAAATACAATAATTAAAAGCAAGTAATGAAATTTTTGAAAATATCTTCATAATATAGGTTTAAAGTTTAAATTCAGTTAACATTGTAATACATATTAACTTTAATGAATAGCATCGAAGTAATAAATTATTATTATTTTCATGAGTGATTCAATTTGAAATTTATGGGATTAATGGGTAATTTACTAAAAGGCTTTAAAGTTTATAATTTACTTTTAGTCTTATTAGACTGAGTTAAATGTTTAATATCCATAATATCAAGTAGATAAAACTTTATTATAATTTATTAGCAAATAAACATCAAACTTTTTTTTATAAATTGAAACACCCAAGTTAAGAAATTGCTTACAACAAAATTAATCTAAAATAAAAATGCTAAAATGTGAATATTTAAGTATTTGAAAGTGATGGAAAATTAGTATAAATAATAGAAAAGTAATTTTTAGATGAATATTTTTTCTTACAAAGTTAAATTTGAATTCATTACCTAAATTTTATGAAACAACAGTTTTTGATAACAACGAAAAATATTTGATAATATGAAAAATCCTCTGAATAATATGTTTTAGAAACTAAGTAGAATTTTTGAATTTATTTTCATTTTTTGATTTGTATTTCATTTTACTTCCTATTTTTGCTTAGTTTAATGGTGCAGAAACATGATATTTTATATACAAAAACTTTTCTGTAACAAAATATCAATATATTTCTAAAATATTGGCAACATTCAAATACTCCTGCATCCGCAAATTCAAAACTTACTTAAGATTCTCTTTTTCGTAGTAACTTCTTAAAAAAGGGGAGAAGCAGTACTCACATTATATTTTTTATGCAAAGTACTTAAAGTTGTATTTTCGATTACGATTTTAGAGAGAAAATATTTGGTTATCGATGGAGCATGTTACCAAACCTGTATTCAAACGCACTTTATATTTCTATTTATATAAACTTTATAGCATTGAAAAAAATGCAAGTTATTTATTTGATAAAGCTTAACTATATATGTAAACTTATATTTCATTGCTTTTAAGGGCCACTTAAAGTTTCCCTATAAGTCTAGTCAGTTGGTAGTACAGTAAACCTTAAGAAAATGAACGACTGAAATATATGCTTTTCGAAAAGATTGGTATCAAATTCAAAAGTTTTTTTCAAGTGGACTTTTTCTCTGATTTTTATTTCAAGCAATTTATGGCTGTTGAAAATATTTCCCCATTTACAAGCTTTTCGAATGACTGTAAACATTGATAGAAAAAAAAATGGCTTTTGCTCCCAAAGGCCAAATCAGAAGGCTTTCTCGTCTATTTCCCCTATAGAAACCCTTTTTTCCCTTGCGTATCGTTACGATATCCCTCTCATTCAGTTTTTCCCCTTTATTTCTTTATGGTATCAAGAGTAAAGGGAAATATTTTTCTATTGGCCCCAAAAAAACTTTAAAAGACGTGTCACTAGAATTGAATTCGCTTTACTTTTGACTTATTTTGAATTGCAGGAAAGAAAGCTTTTCATAAAGGCTCATCGTGCTTATTAAATTGAGAAGGTGCGAAGTCTTTTTTTTTAATTTTATGGATTGATTTTGAGTATCGAGTTTGGTTGGTACTTTTCAAATGGTGCATATATATTACTTTCAACAAATACACACTTCGATCGTAAAAATCACTTTACTTGATTTGGGACTTTGAATTGAAAATTTTATCCAGCTTCTTTGAATTTACGAGAGTAAATAAAATCGATTTGAATAAAATTTTTCTGAAAATATTAAAAATGTTTTAACTTTCTTCTTGTATTTCATAAATAAATAGCATATAATTAAAAATAAAATTTGATTTGAACATATTGTTGTAAAACTATGATATTTTTTTTATATACTGCTTATTTTAACTGAAGAATAAACAAAGAAAATTTGTTGCTTAAATACAAACGGTCAAGAAATTTTGTTCATTTGAGCAAAATAATGAAGATAGTATAAACTGATGAATTTAAGTTAAATAAGGAGTGCTAATGCACAAGAAAAGAAAATATATATTTATAAAATTAAAAAACTTATTATTTTCTTATAATCAGAAATTTTGGCAATAATTAATTCCGGTTAAGCATAAATTAAATTCCTTATAATTTTAAGCATCTTTGCTTGAAAATAATGAATCAGAATTATTATAATGAAAGGAAAATTTAATTTTACATAATTTAAAAAAATTAAAAGGAATAGGTTAAAATAAAAATCATCTGAGAAAAAAAGTAGATAAATATTAAATACTACTTAATTTTTCGTAAAAAAAAAAAAAAAAAAAAAAAAAAAATCGAAAATTTCCCATTGATAAGATACCGCCACACTATACACAAATGGTTTCTCTATTCTAAGATAAAAGAATTTCCATTTTATTTAATCTCAGTTCTTATAATTCAGAAAGTAAGACAACTAAGAATATCCTCTTATTATTTTATATATATTTATTTCTGCTCAATATTTATATCCTTCTTTTATATTTATTTCTGCTCAATATTTTTCTCAATATCGAATAAAAAATTTCTGCTCATAAAAAAAATAAATAAATAAACCCGTTTCAATTGTCCTTTTCGATTTAAACTAACCATTAACTGGATGTTTTATTTATTGCTTGCATAAACAATCAAATATTAATATTTAATGCTCTTTACATGCTACATGAAATATTATCTTTACTTAATGATTAATTATTTATTTTTTAATAGTTGCATCAAGAGAGCCAAATCTCCAATAATATATAAAATAACCCATCTCACTAAGATATCGGCCAACATTTTCTTTCCAACTGCTCGCTGAAGAGCTAATCCCACTGACAAATTTCCTTGTTTTTGATCGGTGCCCAAAATTGTATATTCTTCATTATTGATGAAAACGATTATTTGCTTAATTCACAGACCAATTATAAGTAAAATAAAGCGACGTAATTATGATATCAACTGTAACGGAAGAAACAACCATTTTGTGGTAAATAAAAAAATTTTTCTGGTGAAGGAAATTGAACAAATAGTTTTTCCTTTTAAAATACATATTCAGAAATTTTTAAATTAGTTAATTTAAGAATATAATTTTATTTCATATTTTTCAAGTTTAATGATTTTAATATTGTTTAAAAATTCTAGAGACTGCCTTTCTAAACTACTAAATAAAATAACCTCGTCTGACTTTCAACAGTATATATAGTTTTGTAGTTTTTGAAATATATATATATATATATATATATATCTAACTATATATATATATATCTATCTATCTA
>JAPDSC010038396.1:13282-43237 GCA_026290005.1 Latrodectus geometricus
AATTGCTTCATGTGATGCACAAATAATATCAAATTACTCATGCTGTCATTTTATATAATTTGTTCTAGTCAGTGTTATTTATAGAACTTAGTTCAATGAAAAATCATAGATTTTTCATCTTGGTGCTTGATTTTTTTTTTTTTTTTTTTTTTTTTGAAAATTCATTACTTGTTATCAATTCTTTAAAATTTGACCACTATTTTGTTCATATTTATTATTAAACATTATATTAAATTAAATTATTAATGAAATGATATTAAAATGCTTATTAACATGTGCTTTTTATTATTGTTCATAAAATAGATATCTTTGAAAATATTAATTTCATATTTAGCTGTTTATAATCACCAGTTGTATATAATATTTGCCTATTTTTATGCTTGTTTTTTCCTACTTAAAAAAACCCATTATAGAGCTTTAAAGGTGTTCTCTCTTTTTTTTTTGTTTCATTATATATATATATATATATATATATATATATATATATATATATATATGTAAAGTGCTTTACTGTGATATTTTTATCATGCTATTGATTGTAAACAAATGAAGGATTTTTAAATATTAAAGAACATTTTTATGTAGTATTTTGTTATATATAACTGAGTAGTAAATGTTTTTTTAAAAACTTTTTTTAAACAAAAGCATGTAGTTGCAAGAGTTGTTTAATTGTTCTGATATATTTAGCTTTAAATTGAGCAGCATTTATTGTGTATAATATTATTTATGCCCAATTTTGAGATTAATCAGTTTGTTGATTTTTCATAATTTTGATTGTTTTGTCTTTTATTAAATATTAATCTTATTGAATTTTTATACTCTTAAGATACTATTTTATTACTTTTTATACTCTTGAATCCGATTTCATTTTATCAGATGTATCACAATAATGAATTCATTATTTTTTATTTTATTCAAAGAATAATATTGAAATGTATTTTATAATATTAAATATTTGTATACACTTATATGCTCTTCTTATTTTTCTCATAATTCAGAATGCACTGTGTATATTTTATGCACCTCATGTATATGATATTTTGATTCTTTTGGGATGATTTATAAAAAGTGACTTACAAATGATTTAAATATCTTAAATAAAAGTTTAAGTTAAAATAAAATATGCTGAAATTTATAGTTTTTTAAAATTTCAAAATATAACATTCTTTAAAATTCTTTTATCATTTTTCAGTTTCTCTTAGTCTCTGTAATTGTAGATGAAAACTGTTTTAATCAAAAAATCTTGTTTTCTTAATTTCATTACTGTCATACTTAGAATCCGAAATTCAGTTAATGTTAACATAAATTGTTTATGAGTAATGTATTCATCTGAATTCCTTAATTTCAGGAGGTGAAAGTTAGAAATATTTCTGTGAAGTAAGATTATTTTGATATTAATTTTTGCACACAGCAGCTTTTTGGATACAGGAATTTAAGAACATTTATTTTATTTTGATGCCAACTCATGATATTCAGTTTTCATGTTATCTGTATTATTAGTTTGATCCAAATTTGTATTTTAAGTATTTTATTTAAGATTTTGATTATTTTATTACACAAATGATTTTCTTACTTAATTTGATCCTCTTTAATCATTGCTCAATGGGCAACAATCAATAATTTTTTCAATTGATTTCTTTAATTTGAACTAAATTCTTGCAATTTGTGTAAAATTTGTAATTGTCTAAGCTAGGTTTTTCTAAATTTCTCCAAGTCAAGACTCTTAGGACATGTGAACATTCTGGGATGAGTTGTTTGAAGACGGAGCTACACATTTTATTAATATATACTTTTATATGATAGGACTTTGATTCTTATCCCACACTGTAATCTCTCTTTATAGTAACTTCCATTGAAATGAGACCAAAAATCTTAAGTAGCTGATTTCGTGTTTTTGCTTTTTTCCACGTACATTGCACGTCGATATGAATAAATTCTAAATACTATTATTAATTATTACATTTTCTGTTTTGCCTTCAAAACGTTTATTAAGAATCGATAGAAAAATATTTTCACACAAAAAATTGGATGGAGTTTTGTTATAAAAAACCATTCATTCTTATTTAAATATTAAATCACGATATGCACGGTAAATTTGTTTTTACTGGTGCACAACAGTATTAGCTAAATTACTGATGATGAGTGTAGGTGCTGAATATTCAGATGATCTGATCTGAGCTGACAGGATGGAAAGAGTAGAAGAAATATTGCTGTTTCTGTTAGTTATTGATTATTGGAAAACATTGCAGCTGAAAAGGCAGATGCAGGGAAACAGATGAATGTGACAATTGAGAAATAAATTTGCTTTTAGTAAAAAAATTTTTTTTTTTTTTTTTTTTTTTTTTTTTTTTTTTTTTGTATTAAATTAGACGGGAAGCCATATTTCAGGCATTAAGGATGTTACACTCGAAATAAGATATTTGTAGTTGAAATAAATTCAGCAGATTGAAAATAATTCCTTATCTAACTGCGAAATGGTGAAGATGAGCTCCCATTATTCATTCATTGGATAACAGATTACAATCATTTGCATGTTCAGTCAAATTCATTTTGTATACAAAATTTGATTATTGTGGAGCCTCTCCTTAATCTTTTTTTTATAGAGTATAACTATTTATTATAAAACACATGAATTAGTATTTTGCTTCTTAAAAAAGAAAGCAAAATCATTTCCAAAGTTTTAAATGACAATTGAATGCTTAGAAAATTTTCTATTACCAGTCTTAAAATTTAAATCCCTGTTTTATCTGACGTCAGCAATTCTCAACCTGTGAGGCGCGCCCTTCTAGGTGGGTTAATGCGAGCACTCTTGAAGAGACTACAAGAATATCCAAGAGAAGATATTATTTAAAAAAAATTGATTAACTAACTAAAAAGAAAGCATACATACACATAGAAAACAAAATACATTTCGACATAGTTAATAATTTACTAAAGTAAAACAACTTACTAATCAAAATGTACTTATTCGAAACATAATAAACTAAAAACAAATTTAATAATTATTAGAGGCTTCCTTGGGCCTGTGTAAGTTTTAGTACAATCATCCACATTTGCAAGCATTGATAGGTTTTCTTTATTTTTAATTTCTACTCCACAATTCCAATTTTCTACTGTAAAGAATTAACTTTATTACTCACATCCAATATATCTGTATTTGCTTCTTGGAGAAGATGTTTAATTTTTGGAAAATGTATATCAAATAGTTCAATTTCATCACAAATCAGCATGAAAATTCTCAGCTTTTTGGAAAACGGCGATTTCTTCTCGTAATTCATAAACACGCTTCAACAATTCTTCCTGTGATAACCATCTTGCATCGCTATGAAACAGTAACGCTGAATGTACTGAACCCATGTCTTTACAAATTGCGAAAAAGATCCTCTATTTCAAGGGGTCTCATTTTTATAAAATTTATTTCGGTTACAGCCGTATTTAGACAGGACTCATTTCTTTCGAAGCCAAAGCTTCTCTATGGATTATGTAATGTGCCCAGACGCATTGAGACGATTTTTGTTTTACGTTATAATTGAAAACTGAGCTTCGAATACTGAAAGGTTGTGAAACATTGTCTAAAGCTATTCGTTTGCACCTACCACTATTAGAAGATTCTTAAACTTATGTATGCTGTATACAACACTCGGAGTCAAAAATATTATGAGTACGCTTGATTCTATTCTATATGACCAGTTAACATGGTGTGTAAGAGAATGCATGAATTATGCGCTGAGTTTCCTTATAACAAGCGAAAAATATTGAAATTCGTTTGTTAGCTGAATGGAACATATATACAAATATTTGAAGAATTAGATTTTGGTCTAGTTTTTACATTATAATGAAATCCCAAATATAAAATTTAGAAGTTATAATTTGTTACTGAATCTTTTGAAATAACTGTATTATTCATTTTATAATTTGTCCAGAGAATAATTTAAAAAAATTGACACTTAATGAGTTAATGAAAATATAAATAATTTATTTTGTATAATTTGCAAAAGAATGAGTAAATTTAAGAATTGAGTGAATAATGTATATATAAATGGTAGATATTTGGACACTAAGGCATTAGCCTTTATCTTGCTTCCCAATGCTTAAGAATCACAGAATTATAAGATAATGCAGAGAATTCAATATGCTTCTTCTCCATGGACTGTTTAGAGTTACATATAGTGCAGACTCAGAACAGTTAAGTCTGATATTTTAAAAAGATGGACATTCAAACAATTGTGCCAAGGCTACTGGACGGAAATACTCTAGAATAATTGGGACATGGAACCAATAGCTCTCAGAATTTCCCCTTAGTTTTAATAAATAGGCGGGAGGGACAAACCTCTTAAAATTTAATTTAATGAGAAGTTTAGTAAAATCAAAAGTCATGCTTAAAAGTAGTTTGTGGTATAGTTTTTACTTTAACAATGAACATACTCTTAAGGCCGTGTTGGCCTGGCTCGTTAGGGTGTCGTTCTCGTTACCAAAAGGTGGTGAGCTCGAATTCTGCTTTAACCGAAGATCCGTCGTGTTCACTAATGGCGACTGGGGCATGCAAAATCTATCCAGTTACAATGTCCTCCGTGTTCTCATTACAAATTAATACCTCTGGGGGTTGTTGGAGTCAGGCCATGGGTCTTCACTGGTTCCAATCTCTAAAATTGGAAGATAAAGATGGTGCTGCCATCTATGAGCGAAAAGTCGTAATTCTACCTTCATATGAGGGTGCTCTATTCAAAAACGTAAGACACTCTCTTTCTGACTTCATTCGCCTAGTCTCTGACGGGTAGGCTTGGCTTTGCCAAGTGTCATCAGAAACAACAACAACATATTCTTTCATTTCCTTTGATATCACAGTGAGCAGAAATCCACCATGAAATAATTAGGTCAGCCAGAGTGTTAAGAATCTTCTTGCATTATTAAATTTGTTCCTAGGACAAGATAATATCCAGCGAAAAATTACTCTTTTGAGCGTTTAATTGATTCAGAGAAATATATCTAGATCATCAAAACTAGTATTTCTTCTCGATGAGTTATAGCATGTTAAGCGCGATTACTATGGATTCCTGTCCCACTTCCAGTACCTCGTTCAGTCATAGATCCATTAACGTAAACATGGATCCAAAGGTTGCTGGGACATCTCAGTAATTTCTTAAGTAATGGCTCTAATATAGGCAGGAGCACATCATACATATCAATTTTCTCGTCAGGTTTAAAGAATACGCTGAAGTCACTGCATTCAAGAAGATACTTTCGTATAGTCCTCACATTCCTTTTTCGAGCAGCTTTGCTAGTCAAGCAAATCATGAAAATAGATTTCATGATTTGCTTTAGCGTATCGATGATATGCAAAAAAGTAGAATTGAATCATAAACGCAACTTCTTAGGGACTGTACTGCCACCTATAAACTATATAAAGGAAGAAGAGATTACAGATTTAAAGTGCGGCAGTTATTTTTTCGTACGTTTTTTTCCATGTAAGCTCTTTAACTATGATTCGTTAGAAACATTGACTGTCATTCGAGTAAGTTTCTGAGTTCAACTGAGGAAGAATAAAAGCTCAGGAATCGACAATTTTGTTTCAGGGAAATAGGTGATCGTATATACACGAAATCAAGCAACTGTGATGTTGATCTGTAATCTTTAGATGAAGGAGAACAACGGAGACCGATGGAACAACCCGAACCCTCGTCAAGGCACGTATACCAGAGCACGTGGTGACAAAGTTATGCAGCATCATCATGAATCATACCACAACGTATAGATTCAACTTCAGCAGGAATAAACGGAATCAATCTGTTATACATATCATTCAGGGTCCGTTTGTACCATTCGAAGATGTTTGCAGCCTAGTAGAAAGTCCTCAAGATATCTATTGCTTTGTTTTCCTTGATTTAAAACCACTGGCGTTTGTGCCGTCAATGGTGCGATGAACGACAGACACGAACAACATAATGGAGCAACATTGTCTTTACTGATGAATCCTGCTTCTGCATACAACACCATGATAGTAGGACTTGGATCTGAAAACAGTGGGATGAGAGACAGAACTGTTACGTTAGACACCGCCACACTGATACTCACGTATCATGGTTCAGGGTAGTTTTGTATTTCATCCCTGCATTCTGTAGTACTCATTGCCGGCTGTACATTGAACAGATAGTATTATGTACCATGTGTTGGAGCCGAGTTTCTGTCATATTTTCAGCACTTGTCATCAAGCATATTCCATAAGAGTAATGCGCAACCACTCGCTAACAATCGCAATTGCGCTAGCTTCTGATTTTGCCATCATCTTCACAAGATGTGTAATTTTAATTATTTGATTTTTGTATGATTTGTTATCTGCCAAATATTATGTTATATCTCTATATATTTTAAGATTTTGTAATTCTTTACATTATCAATATATTGCTGATTTTGTATGTTGAGTTTATATATTTAGATTTTAAATTTATTATATACAGATGATTGTGTTTATCAATATTTTAACATTGCTTGTGTTTTGAAAAGTAAAAAATAGAACATTGCTTTCTTAAAATCTAAGTTTTGACTCAGCTTGTCCTTATTTGGGCTTTGCTCTACAAAGTCCATCTATTTAAAGGAAAACATAATAAAAGACTATATAAATTATTTAAAGAACGAACACACGATTAAGTCCAGAGAACACACACACATCAAATCCAGGGTTTTTTCAGCTAGTTTAATTTTAAGATATTGAAAAATGCTTTTTCACCTCAGACTAAAACTCTTTTTTTTCTTCTTATACTTAAAAACATCAGTAAAGGAGCAGTGATTATATAATATTTTGATATACAATCAACAATAATTGCAAGCTATTCTAAGAAAAGAATGTTTGTCTGTTTTTGGTGTTGAAAAATTTAAAAAAAAAAAAAAAAAAATATTAGTAAAAATATAATATAACCTTTAAATTCTAATCTTGGCATCTAGGCTTTCTTTCAGATTTAGGAATCGCTAAACTTTCTCTTCTTCTCTTGAAATTCTCCAGAATAATAAGATTTCTTTTCCTCGTAACTTTTTCTGGGGCTTAAATTTAAATTTTTTTTCATACATTTTTTCTTTAATTTGATTAAGATTTCAAAAATTTCATCAAAGATTTGTTCATAAATTTTCACTTGACTCCATTTGGGATAATAATATTTTAATTTTCGTGCCACAAATCAGAACATTTAAATTAAATCATAATTTTATGAGTCCGTGAGTCGATTTTCTTATATAACTAACAAACAAATATTAAATAGCCCCAAACACCTTTAGTATTAAATTCTATACTTTGTTGCATAGTTGGCAACATGCTTGTATGACACAAGTTCCTGTTTTGAGGAAAATAAACAAATCAAATTCCAAATGATAGTGCCGCAATTATAATATTAGTTTTATCGCATTTTCCTTCTCCATCGTTGCAGTTGATTTTCATTTCAACAATGATTAACACAGGGTATTAAAATTGAAAAATATTTGTACTTTCTGTCTTTTTTATTTGTTTTAAATTGAATCTAATATTATATAATATTTCCGGAAATATAACTATACTAATTTATCAGTAAAGGGAGTAAATCTTATTTAATTTAAATACATTCAGTTAAATTGACAGTTCAATTTGTGATACCAGTTTTTCTTTAAGACTAAATTTAAAGCAAAAATTTCATTTACTTGTTAAAAGTAGTTTAATTTTATATAAAATATTGCAAAACCTAATATTGTCATCGTATGTATTCTGACATTCTGTACTTAAGATATTTCCTGATATCTTTGGTTAGCATTTCACTCAAAAGTTTATTTAAGAAATTTCCATAATGTTTTTATTCATTGCTTTATATTTGAAAATCAGTTTTAATGAATATTTTTAATATATATTATTATTTATATTTAAAAATCGTATAATTTGTTGCTTGAACTCAAGTCTTCTATCAGAAATACATGGAAAACATTTTTTAAGTTTTTACTTTTGGCTAATTTAATTTATGCAGTGTTTCTGTATTGTTAATTTAAAATACTGACTCTAATAATTTGATTTTTTATATATCTTGATCTGTTATTGTGAAATCCTAAATTGATTTTACTTAGTTTAATTAAAATATATTTCTGTAATTCATTGTTCATTTCCGCTTTTTCTATTAAAATTGCTGCTATATATTTTTTTTGCCTCAAATGTATGATCTTTTTGTAATTTTTAAAAGTATATTCATATATTCTAAAATGAATTTATCAGAATTGTTATATAAGTATAATTCTTAAGTAAGTACTACTAGAAGTCTGACAAGGAAAAGGAATATTAAGTTCTTTATTTATTTTTTTAAAGTTATTAATATTTTTGAATCAATATCGTTGAAAGTCAAATACACAGTAGTTAGTGTTTTACACTTTGGTATGTATTACAATTCTAGCTTCATGATACAATGAGGCTTACAGTTATAACAATAACTAGTGGCTGTGTGTAATCATGTGACTCATTTGCATATCAATTGAATCTTTTACTATAATTAGAAACATAATTTTTAAAATCAACTTCATGATTTAATCTCGCTAATGGGAAACAATGATCAGTTTTTATTTTTGTTATTGTATATGTATGCATACTTTTTAATTGTTTTAAATTTGTTTATTTCAAGCCACTTTTACTGTTTTTATAAAATGCGCAATTATAGGTAAAAACTGTGAAATATGCTTATTTATTACTGTTCATTTTGGGATTTATTATGTTAAGTTTTAATTTTAAAAATAAAAAAGGACTAAGAAATAATGAAAACAGGAAAGCAAAAGAACAATGCATTGATATAGATATGCATTTTTATGGTTGCTGAGAATTTTCCAGTGCTTCGAATCTATAGTCATATTAACCATGTCCTGATTTTAAAAACCATTTTTTTCTCCTATATTAGAAGTTTTAAATTATTTCATTATTAATTCAAGTTATACTATAATAATTTATGTAATTAATTTTATATATTTACAACAACCATTTTAAATTAAATCAATCTCATTTTATCAAATGAGATTGATTTAATTTGCTTGAAATTTAATATTTTTCTTACCTATATATATTATATCAACTGAGTAACTAATAAATAAAAGCCATGTATTTTAATCTGATGTAAAAATTTTTTATATATTTTTTTAGGAAATTAGCTGGGAAGACAATTTTTATTACTGGTGGGAGTCGTGGAATAGGAAAAGCAATTGGATTAAAAGCTGCAAAAGATGGAGCTAATGTTGTTATTGCAGCAAAGACCGCAGACCCACATCCAAAACTTCCCGGCACAATTTATACAGCTGCAAAAGAAAGTAATTATAAAACTTACTGAATAAAGTTTTTATCACATTTATTTTTATTTTATAGAAAGTTTTATTTATTTTTTTATTAAAATAAAAAGTAATCCAATTAGGTACAATGAGGGGGGGGGGAACTGCTATTCTTATTATCTTTATACAAAATGATTGAAAAGTGACATATCCAACTATAGAAATATATGTTATTAATACTGCTTTGTTGGCTTAAGATCTAATAGCTTAATTTCACTATTAAATGGTAAGAATTTATTGTGTTACATTTTTTTAATTAATTGAAGAGTCAGATTGCTTATTTGTCAGTTTCTAATTTAAAAAAGCAAGTAATTTTTCTCAAATGTAATTATTCATGTACACACATGTCTTTCTTTATATTTCTACTATTTTTTTAATATTGGCAAATTTAAATTATAATTTGCTCAAGATGAAAATCAAACACACCTGTTTTTGTTTTTTTATTTTTATGTTGGATCTTATTGTATGTAAATTTGCATAATAGTTTATATCATCCATCTTTTTTAAGTATTTTGTCATTTATTAACTAATCTTTGTCACATACATACAAAATAATATTGAAGGACCATGAACTTATTGATAAGTAAGCTCAGATAATAAATTAAAATCCTTCATAATTTTAAATTATAATCAGTGATTTCAACTTTTTACCCAGCAAAGGATAAATTTGTTCCAGGCCAATTTTACCACATATAGCATTTTTATCATGATACACGATCCAAACTCACTTTTATGGATATTCAACTGTCTTTAATTTCATCACATCTTAACAAAAATCTAATTCTCTTGTTTCGGACTATTGGTTTTAACAATTATTTCCTCTTGACTTTATATTTTGCACTTTACTTTCCTCAATATTTTTAAACTTTCCCCTTATTCGGAACAACAGGAATAAGTTTGGTAAACATACAATGAAGTATGTTTACCAAACTTATTCCTGTTGTTCTGATGTGCCTTAATATGTAAATTGATTAAAAAATCATTTGTCTACACATTAAATATAATAAAATAAATATGCTATGCTTTGCAGATGTAATTATCAAGACTGCCACAAATGGTTTGCACTCTGGCTTGTTGCTGACAGTGAATTAAATTTTCACCTCTTACATCAACACTTATAACAGTTTATAATCTATTTTAAATTATAGGTTCTAGTCTAATTAGCCTTTATAAACAAAATATGACCCTAGATCAACTGCCATACCGAACCCAAATGTAAATTTCTTATTAAGTTTGGGATTGTAATTCACAATACTTGATAATCTTTAAGTACAATTCAAGCATCCCTTAATTCTTTTCACTATATTGAAAATATAAGGTCTCACATTATAATATTAAGTACTATGTACAGACATTTTGACCTTGAGAAAATTTAGATTTTGTTGTATATATGATATTCAGGAGACTTATAATTGATAGTTCAGATTTTTTAAAAGTATTTATTAAGATGAAACTGTTTTGTCATTTACCTAAATTTTACTTAAATTTTACTATGCTATTTAGCCAACTCTTAATTATGAGATATTTTCCTATACTAAATAGTTTTAAATTTTGGGAAAAATGCTTGAAAAATACTTTAATCATTTTAAACTTATTTATAATATTTTAATCACTTAAATTTTTTAAAATTTAATCTCTATTTCAAATTAAAATATTTGATAATAAATTCAAGATAAATATTTCATTATTTTCTTTATATCTTTAATTTTTGAGCAATTCATAGGTTGCTTTTGTTTTGAATCTTTTCTAACATGGGTAGTTTAATATCTTTCTGTTTAATTAATTATTTTTGTTTTCGTATGCATCAGAAACAATTATATGGGAATCTAATAAATTAAAATTCAGTTTTGGTGTAAAACTACCTTAGAATAATCAGTTTGATAGTCAGAATTTATTTATAAAATTATGAATACATGTTCTATCTAATATATGAACATAGTATTTATGAACATAGTTTGAAGAGTAAAATTGAAATATTTCTCCTTCTCAAGAATCAAATTTTAGTACATAAAAAGTAATATCCAATATTGTTAAATATAGTTACTGTCCAACATTGAATTCAGATCTGTGAATAACATTGTGCATGACTACCATCATAAGATTATATCAAGGAAAATGTCATAAAATGAAATAATATATGTATTGTTTTGAATTATAAATATATTAAAGTATTAAAATAATTTCTTTTACAATTTTGAAAAATTATTTTTCAATAGGTTGTGTAAAATTTGTAATGTGTTAATATTAACATATTATTTTTTATAGCTTAATTTAGGAAATTGCTGAAGAATCATAATGATTACTATACCATAGCTCGAGAAATCTTGCAGCAATGCATAAACATGAAAAAACTATTTGTTATCAAATAAACTTAGTGCATTGGTAGTATATTAGAGTAAGAATGAAAAAAAAGGAAAAAATTCATGGCTATGCAATTTGTTTGATATGAGGCTCAGTTTCTTATATTAATATAATTATGATTTGCGAAAAATTTAAAGATTATAATTTTGTTGTGCTATTCATGAAATTGATTGTATTAAAAATCATTGAGTTGCTTTGAATAATTAAACATTTTTCTCACAAAATTGTAAGTCAATGATAAAATTATAAATTATTTTAGTGGAAGATGCTGGTGGTAAATGTTTGCCATGCATAGTAGATGTCAGAGATGAAGAACAAGTACAAAAAGCTGTGAATTCTGCTGTTGACAAATTTGGTGGCATTGATATTTTAGTAAATAATGCCAGTGCTATTCATTTGACTGGCACTGTTGAGACTCCTATGAAAAGATATGATCTTATGCATAACATTAACACTAGAGGAACCTTCTTAGTGTAAGTTGATATTAGTTTAGTGTACAAACTAATGCCTAATTATTTCGATTGTTTGGCATTAGTTTGTAACTAGTATTAGATTTTCAAATGTGCTATTCTTAATGTTTCAATTTTCAGTTAATAATCTTTATATTCTATCCCAGTCTGACACTATTTTTAAATATATCATTGAAAATAATTAGTTTGAACATTGAGACATGTTATTAACATTTAAATTTTTCTGTTCATAAAGTATTATTTATTGTAAAAAAATTTGTAAATCTTAGATACTTAAAGAGATAATATTTTTAAAAATGCATATGCCAACTTCATAAATTCAAGATATAAAAGGAAATCATTGTTTAATTCTCTTTAGAAAAATATACTAAATTTAAAAAAAAAAAAAAAAAAAAAACACTCTAGAAATGGAATTGAGGATTGCATGTCAACAAAATTTTTCTTTTTTTCTGAGAATTCTTTTGCACTAAGAAATTGTTTAATGATTAATCATTTTTCATGTCGGTTTATTATTATATTCAAAATAGAATGAATTCTTGTTATTAATGCAGCTAGAAAATACTTCAAATCACTATCTTATTGTACCATAATGAATTTCTTTGTGAGAAAATTTTTGATTTGTGTGAAAGTTAATGCCTTTCAATCCCCACAGAATTTAATGCTGTTCTAAGAGCTGCATTTACCATCCTTGTTACTTATAAGGTAAAATTAATCTAGATTTTTGTTTTAAAAAGAAAATGTAAAGTTTAAAGTTCAAAATTTTTAAGTTAAATAAATTTATAGTTTAAAAATTAAGTGAGTTATAGATTTGTACTTTTAGGTAGATTTATTTTTTAATACTCATACAGTCATAAAATGATTTGGCACTCTAATTTTTGCATATTTGTGGATTCAATTGCACATACATAGCTGAAAAAATAAACAAGTATGTAATAAAGTTTAGAAAGCTGTAGCATAACAGCTCTGAAAGGGAATAAAACAAAAATACATGTGTAACAACAAACAATACAGAGAAAAGAAATGAAAATTTGCTTGTAGACTTTATTTCTTTGTTAGGATAAAGGAAATATAAAAAATAAATAGACAACAAGTCTAATTACTTGTTAGTGTCAAAAAACATTCTTTGGAAATAATGCTAGATATTTTATATAATGTGTAACCTCCTTATGTAATTAAAATTTCTGCAAATTTGTTTTTTATAGATACAATGGGTTTATTAATATTTAGGGAATAAATATGATAAGGTACAAATAACCCTTGTCCTGGTAACATCTGATATTTTTTATTGATTTCAGAGCTTTTAAATGACACTCCTTGATACTAAAAAAATATTGTTTACATTTTTGCATTTTCTTTGACTTATATCTCATTTTCCATCTATGGTAAGCTCCATTAGTTTTACCTATCCTCTTGTTACATATGTGTCATTCCAGATTATAAAGTGGCACAGCATGTTTATTGTCGAACCTTGCATCATAAAACCCAACCAATCAACCAACCAATCATATTATAAAGTCTATCTGTTTAGTTTATGATATTTTAGGAGCATTTAAGTATTTTAAAGGATTATGATTCTTAATTATTTCAACAAAAATATCATGAATCCAATTTTCAAATTTATTTAATCCAGGAGAATATTGCTAGCTTCTTTCATATTCTGGAAAAGTTTCTCTAAGGTTTAAAGTTTTTGATTAATGAATTTATAGATTGTAATTATTCTAATTATTAAATTTAGTCATAAATATAATACTTTAATATAGTTATATATATCTTATTGAATTTGAAATGAGAAAAATTTAATGGTGTTACTCTGCATTGTTCTTTCATTACAAGGAATTCTTCCTCTATAATATCATTTCATGGTATTGAATAAGATATTAATAAAGTTTAAAAAATAGAGTTAAATTTAAATATTAACACTGTTAATATTTAACTATTAAAAGAGTTGATAAAATTTTTCATATGTTGAAATATTTTTCAACTTAAAAGTTTATTATCATTTTTTATATTAATATCACAAGAAATACTCGTTGTTTTGCTTTATTAATTTTTTTATATTGTGTTTTCTAGCTCTAAACTTTGCATTCCTCATCTTAAAAACTCTTCAAATGCTCATATTTTGAATATTAGCCCACCTCTTTTGATGGAAGCTCGATGGTTTAAAAATCATGTTGGTTTGTATATTTTATATTATTATCAATACATTTATCTTTTATAATACAACTATATCATGCATATATAAGTCACTTCTTTTGTTCCTTTTACTTTCTTTTCAATAAATTTTCAAAAATGATGACAATTTATTGAAAAGTGTTATATTTTTTGGCTACAAACCGTTGGTTACAAATACCATCATCAATGTGAAAGTAATCTTTTTTTGGTTTTACAATATTAAATATTTTGCCTTTCATTTTTTCATTTGTTACATTAATATTTATTGATACTTAAAATATATTTGCATTTATGCTTCTACATTTTTTAATGTTGCTTTGAAATTAATATTATTACTTAAAAAGCCCAATTTCACTGATATATTTCTGTTATATTTTTCTTTTCTCATGAAGATCTTAGTGTTGAATTATAAATAAAAGATGACTTGATTGTATAATTTTGGTTAAAGGACATTTTTTCATTATACATTGCTGAAGGACTAAGGAATACAATACTAGCATATATAACATTTACAAATTTTACAGATTAAATTAGTTTCTTATGCATTGAAGCTATGAATTTTTAGGACTTTTTACAGATTCGTATTAAACATGGAGATGACTATTTTTTTAAATAAATTTTACTGTGTCGAAAAATAATATATAATTGAATATTGAATTGTAATAAAAAATACTAGTTATTTTCCCATTTTTTACTTTTTCATTAAGCTTGTATATTACAGTCTAAATGATGGTTAAATTTTTATTTATTTCATGCAAACTGAGATTAAGAAAATGCTGGGTTAATTTTATTGTTTTTTAATTTTTTGGTTTCCTTCTGCTTTTTCTTATTGTAATGCATTTTTTAATTGATTGGGGTGCTTGAAATAAATAAAGTAATGATGGATAATAACAATTTTATTTATATCCCCTTTTAGATATTTAAATTCGGTATATTAATATTTCCATATACCTGCTCATTTTATTTTGGTTTTTTTATTTACAGTTATATCATGAACAATAAGATTAGTTGCAATCTTATCATAATGAAATACTATTTAATTTTTATTTTGTTAAGATGTGATACCAAGTGATACCAAAACTTAATTTTTGGTTCTGATGTATATTTTGCATTGCATTGCATTGCAGGTGAATTAAACCACTTTGATTCATTTTAATTTTATATTTTCTCTTCATTGTGCCATATCTTATCTCGATTTGATTAATTGAAATTGGTTTTGCATTGTTTAATTTTTCTTGATCAAAAACACTGATTTGAATTTAGAGTTAAAACCCCAAATCGTGTATTCTAATGGCTTAATTTTGTTAAATTTGCAATATTGCTTTCAGTAAATTAAAATATTTTCCAACAAACTTATTTTTTATTTCATGATTGAAAGTAATGCTAAAATAATTTAATTCTCTTATCTTTGAGAACTGCTATGCAAGTTTGATTGCTTAGTAAAATATGTTTGATCTCAAAACTGACAAATGCAACAATTGCTTTCCTGATAACTTAAATATCAAAAATCAGACTTTAAATTTATTACTATTAATACTTCATAGTATAAGTGAATCTCTTCATCAATTTTCATGAATTGTTTGTCTTAGAAGTAGTAATCATTAAAAGAACCTCAATTAATCAAAATGGAAACTTCATTCATTTAGAGAGCATAAAGTGGCTCTACAATGTATTGTTTTATCATTAATCCATATATTTTGAAACTGAAATCTTAATTATTATGTTCAAAGTTTAAAGAAAAACCACTCAGTATGCATTTTTTTAAAATCTAGTTTTACTTGTTAGCTGGAAGCTGCTAAATATTTTATGATCAATGGTTTCCTTTATTTTTTAAGATTTGTTAAAACCAAAATATGTTTAACAACATATTTGCATACTTCTTTTGCTAAAAAATTTCCAAAATTGCGCAATTTTTATTTGATATTTATCAATTTTGCATACTGTGATCAATTTTTTATACAACTTTACATATATCATTTAAGTCATAATAATATTGTATGACCAGGTGTATGATATGCATTTATTAAAATATCAAAAAATTTCATATGCATTCTTATAAGTAAGAAATCTTAATTTTTCAAATATGCAAATTCCTACTTAGAAATCTTAAACTGGTTTCAACAATAAGTTCCTGTATGGCGTCAAGAAATCCATGCAGCCTTAGTTAATGCTAAAGTGATAGTAAGCAAATGAATTGTCAATAATATTGCCTAAGTTTGTGTTTCATGGTTTCCATTGATACAAATTTTAGGGATTATTTTTTCACATTTATGTTATGGAAAACTAACTCATTTTTTATTTGCTTGTTATATTTTTCCTTTCTATAAAAGTGTTATAATATAGTATCCTAGTTGTTTCTTATGCACTTATTTTAGTAAAATAATTATAATTCTTATATTTTTAATTACTATCTATGTAGGAATTTTTGTATACCCAGTTTATAAATTAAGTATGCTAAATGAAAATATTTTTTAGCTTATACCATGGCAAAATTTGGAATGTCCATGTGTGTCTTGGGAATGGCTGAAGAACTTAAAGCTGATAATATATGTGTGAATGCATTATGGCCCAAAACAGGTATTTTTTGAGTTATATGGATATTTTTTACTTTTATTTTTGTTCATGATAAGATATTTTTAAATAATGCAAATTTAGATTTTTAATGAAAATTAATTTGAAAAATTTGGTTAGAAACATTAAGTTTGACAAATTTAAAACTTTTCTGTAATATTTATATGTTTACTCATATAAATTAAGCATCATAAAGTTAAATAATTTTCAATAAAAAAATTTGTCTACAAATTTTCATAGGATTTCTAGAATATTTAATATTTCAAGTAAATTGAAATTTAAAAAGTTCTATTTTACTATTTTTACAAGTGTATATTTCATTAGTAAAATTCTAGGGAAAGTTTTTTCACAATTTCCAATTTTTGCCATACGCACTACATTGTTGTCCCACCAACCTAAATTACATCACTTCGTGCAAAATCTCAACTGCATCCAAATTTGAACTTTTAATATTTCAGTATTGTACTGTTTTAAATTTAAAATATCAAAATTTAGAATATTTCGTTATAATTACTTCCTACAGAAGTACTAAAATACTAATAACTAGAAACTAACTTCACAAAGATTGCATATTAAAAAACAAACATAAACTAAATAACAAATAGACTACAGTGAGAGACAATTGGGCAATAAAATTAAATCAGTAATCGAAATAAAATACATTATTATGAAAACTCAGATTTCAATTAACCAGAATTAAAAAAAGTGTCACCTTAAAAAAACATCAGTGTAAGGTAATTAACTTTGGAGACAACTGGGCAATAAAGCCAAATCAATAACATTAAACAACATGCATTTTTATGAAAACTTGCATTTTAATTGCTCATCTTAGAAAACCGTTTGTGAGAATTTACTCTTTCCCAGGAGTTTTGAAAAAAGGACAATGTAGTTAAATCAATAGCATAAATAAAATATATTTTTTATCAAAAAACTGAAGTTTCTTATAATTAAACATTACATTTTTGTGAAAGCTCATGTTTAAGCATTATGATTCACATTAAATATAAATACATGTCAAATATTTCTGCACAATACTCAATAAATTAGATAAATTATTACATACAACAGCAATTTTAAGCATATAACATGTAGTAAAAGCACATCACTTGTAGAAGAATTAAAAAAAACTCAAATTCAATTTATCACTATCCATACCTTCACTTCCTACACTAATATAAAAATTCAAAATTTTCAATTTGATATACTTTCAAAACAAAATATAACTTCAAATACTTAAATTTCAGTTTGATACTTTCAAAAGAAAACAATTTTAAACATTTAAATTTCAACCATAAATAAAAAATGTATCAAGGGTAACTCGATAAAAATCTTATGCATACTCACATCAGGTTTGTTGTCATAAAATTGCGGGTTACATCATAATAGAAGCAATAGTAAGAATACATTCCATTACAAACCAGTTTGGTGCATTTATTACTAGGCTGGCTCCTTGGATTTAGCCATTTCATCATTTGTTTTCTTATATATAATGAATTTGTCGTCCTTTTAATTTGTGTTTAAAATGGTAGTAAGAGTAATAGTAATATTTTATTTTTCCTTGTACTTTTCCTTAATATTTTTACAATTGTTATGATTTTGTCAAACCTATATTGGTCTTTTATACAAGTATACAAATGTTGAATAAGTAGTTTGACAATACATTGATATCTGTCTAGTTTTCTTTATCCAGTGTGCCATTCTGCCATTTCCTTTATTCTTTTTGATTTAAAAAAAAAAAAGACTTTTTTAAAATTATTCTTTTAAAAAGTAGCACTATTTAAATAATAACATTCATTTTTATTAGTTTAATACTTTATTTTGTTCATGCTATATATCCAGTACCTGACTGGTATTGACTTCTAAATATGAATGCGATACATTATTTTATTTTTAAAAACAATTGCTGTAAATAACTGTTAAAAGGATTCTTTTAGATAATAAAGATTGGTAAACATTTTATTTATTTGATTTATTGCAAACTTATATGTTGGGTAAATATTGCAATCAAACAAAATTAAGAGTGCATTTTTGAGCTTGGTTTAAATTCTATTTTTGATAAGTTATTAAAATAACTAAATACGTTCCCACAGTTTATCACTAGAAATATCTCCTTAGTTTATTATGTTATGCTATTAAATAATATCAATGGATTTTATACACAAATGTAAAATATTTAATATTTATTTATGAAATTAGCTATAGCTACTGCTGCCATGGAAATGCTTGGTGGGAAGGATATTACAAGGAATTGTAGAAAACCAGATGTAATGGCTGATGCTGCCTATGCTATTTTCTCAACCAGATCAACTGCACAGTATTTTATTGATGAACCTCTTTTAAAATCGCATGGTGTTACTGACTTTGATCAGTATGCTGTTGATCCAAGTAAGAGCTAAAAATAGGTTTCTTTTGATGTTAAATGTTATCTAAATTTATCATTGAATTGGTTTGGAAATAATTTTTTTTTCATAAAATTAGCTTTATGTCCACATAATTATTTATGATTTAATGTACATAATAAACTGTTTATCATTAAAAATGCAATACTCAAAAGAAACAGTTCAACCTCCATGAAATAAGCATCATTTCTATGTCAATGGGGTATTATGAAATTACAATCTAAATGCAATCTTATTTTGGATTGTACATAAAGTGAAAGATTATTATTTTGATGAACTTAAATTGTTTTTTCACATGAGACTTCTGTGTACTATACAAACCAAAACGAGTCATTTATGCTTGTGTCTGAGTTAAATGTGAAAAAAACTTGCGTGTATTATGTTGGATTATCCTTCTGAAAATTAATCATTGTGTTAGAATGAGTTAGATAGATTAAATCGTGGTAAGTTGGAATATATGGATGCAGGTGGGAACTAATAATTGATTGGAATGGTAGTAACTGTATCATCACATCATTACACTGGAAGACTTATCTATATTACATTCATGACTTTGATAGAATATTCTGCCATACTAGTAACCAGGTCACTATGAATAAGGTGAACAGTACAATAATTTATTCCAGGCAGATAATTTGTAGTAAGTAAAGAGTTTTAGGAAGCCTAAGTCACTCATTGATCATTTCATTATCTTGACTTTAAACCAAAGGTATTTTCATTTATAGTGGTAGATATCCATATGACACAGAAGAAATGTGCATTTAAATGTCATATATATATATATATATATATATATATATATATATATATATATATTGATGTACATTAACCTTCTGCCCACAACTTTGCAATTATACAAGTTGCCCTTCTACTTACCACCTCATATAAGAATTTTTGGGCAACTGTAATGTAGCTCTTATTGGTAAAAAGGTTCAATCTTGGCTATGTGTAGAGGAAATACTGCACCAATTCTCAAATACTTATAAAGCCTGTTTCATTGAATGCCATGGGGTGTGTCTCCTGTTGTGAATATGACACTTATTAATTTATTTCTCCTTGTCAAGAAGGCTCTTATTTTAATATATATATATATATATATATATATATATATTTTAACAAAGTAAGATTTGATGTCTCTTACTTTTTTTACTGTAGTGTTTTCAATTGTTAGCAATGTCTTTTGAATTAGATTGGTTAATATATTTTGTATGAAATTTATAATCATTGAAACTTGATAGCAAATTGTAAATTTGATAATATTAAAAATACTCGGAATTTTTAATTGAAAATTAAAGCAGTTTTTATATTTCTTATTTGCTATCATGAGCAAAATTATTATTTAATTTTTATAAAGTTGATGTAGTAAATATGTTGCATTTTTACCAATATACAATTAACCTCTTGCCTGATTATCCCGAGTTATCTCGGGTTCGCATATATTGCAGTTAATTATTATCCCGAGAAAACTCGGGTGAAGCAGAAATTGTCAGTACGATTTGTTTTATCACGTTTTTACTCGACCTGGAGGAAATGAAAGGAAATATTCAGCTTTAACTGGCAGTTTGCTGTTTCATTAATTTCGCAGTTCGTTTGGCAGGATGGGTCACGTGTTTCTCAATGGATTAGTATATGACGGCTTGTGGATTAGTAATGTACAAAGGAGGATAGTTGCGTTGAAAAAAAGTGAAATAATGGCGATGATGCCGTAAGAAAAGAGACCAGATACCACGCATCACTTTGTGTTGTCCCTTGTTTCAAAAACCATCATACAAAGACTAATATTTAATTTTTTTTCCATTTGCCCGAGATAACTCGGGATAGTAAACTAATATTAAAACTACATGCTTTTACACCTGTAAAAAATAAAAAATTCAACTTAAAACCTACGTATTTTGTTTTGTTTCGTTTCCTTGTATTTAATAATAAAATAAAAAAAAAATGTGATGATTTTTTGCAATTTTTTTCAAAAAAATTTTTAAGGTAAGCGGTTAAAAGATTATTCATTTTGACAAAATTAATCCACATTTCAATAAGTCAAACTAGCAGACAAATGGTTATAACTATGACCTTTGGTTCACTATCTTGGGCTTGGATGTTTGTGGTTTGGAATCCACTTAAAACTCTACATTCTAGTCTGATTAGCTATCATGTGCATAAATAACTATTGAGGGACAAACAAACAAACTAAACCTAATCAAATTTCAATTAATAATTAAATATACTTTTAAAAATAAAGGTATCAGGAATAGCATAATTAATTTATTTTATTAGTCTTCAATTTTTTTTTAAAAACATGATTTTTAGTTATTTTCTGTATAAAAACATTTTACTGTTTTAAAGATCAAGTACAAATTATTAAATTTTGTATTTAATCAAAAAATATAAAATTTTTTATCTAATGTTTTGCAATTTTGATTTTTTTATTGGCGATTATTATTCATGAAAGAATGTTTCAGTTTGTGTGATATAAAATTTATCAGTACACTATTAGATAAATAAAGAATCAAATATCATTCAAAAAACACTTATTGAAGAATAAAAGATTTAAAAAATCCAGATATTTCAAAAATAAAAATATTCTGATGAAATAAAATTTTTGATAAAATGCTTTTCATCTACTAATATATATTTTTTCAATTCTCTCATAATTTATATTTTCTTCAAATATTTTTCATTCTGAAAAAATTAAATTTTTTCAAAAACTAAGATGTTGCCAAATTTTTGAAATTATGAAGTTTAAAATGATGTAAATTTGTACCATTCTCAAATTTATTATATTATTTTCTTCAAAAAGTGTTCAGGAAAAGTTTGATTTCTTACAGATATTTAAAGGCTTTTGCTGTATTATTTAATATTTACCTATATTCAATCATTTAAGTTGTACCTGCAAATAAAATTTATCATTATTTGAAACAGCAAACACAAATATAAATATCGCTATTTTATATTTGTGAGGACATAATTTTGCTGCTTTTAATTTAATTATGTAAATAAGAAAACTTGCCATGACTTATTGTATCTTTTAGTAGAATACAACAGTGTATATTATTTTTTTCTAAAAAAAATTTTTTTTTTAATCTTAAGTTTCTGCTGTGTAACTTATATGCTTTTTTATATAAACTGATGATGAAAATTCCACATCGAATGATTAATCGAAATGAATAAAATGCATAAATCACAAAATTTCAAAAGTTTTCTCTGCTGTAGGAATGAAATAAATTAACATTTAACATAAATTCTTTTTGAATGTATTTGACTGACACCTGTGAATTTCTTGTTATATTCTATGTGATATCTGTAAATTCCTTAGTTATATTTTTTAAAATTATGTGCATTTTCAGTTATTCCTAAACTTTTAAATGTTATCTTAAGGTGATAACTTGCAAATATATTTGTTTTTATGTGTAGAGTGATTTTCAGAAGTTGAATTAATTTATCCTGCAACTGATTTATTAATTAACTCAATTAGTTTTATAGCTTTTTAGCTCATATACTTGCTAAGCTTTTAGTGTTAAACTTATTGTCATTATCTATTATAGATGTAAATCTGATAAAAAAAAATATTGTCATGTATTGATTATAAGACATTAATTTTTTTTATGCAGATTGAAATATTTGAAATTTTAGTTCTATATGCAACTTCAATGTTTTCTATTAATGTGTTATAAACTTAAATGTTTTACAAATGCTCTTTATTATTGTCACAATTTTCCTAGTTAGTTTAATTCTATTTTTTCCTTATTTCCTAAAGTCATTCTAGTAACAGTCATTATTAAAAATTAAACATTTAGTGTATGCTTTAAAGTGCTTTTATACATTGTTATGTTAATTCTTTTCAGCCCAGCCTTTGTCTCCCGATTTCTTTTTACCAGAGGAAGAACTGAAATCATTTTCAGTCAATTTAGATGATTTGTATAAGACACACAAAGAAGAATCAACTGGGGACAAATCTATCGAAAACGTTTTCAATAAAATAAAGTCATTATTAAATGAAGAACTTGTTAAAAAGACAGCTGGTATTTATTCATTTCAAATTACAGGTAATTAAAATACTATAATTCAATTATTTCATTATTTCCCGATATTGCTTATATTTTTATATTTGAACAATTCAAAACCTAATCAGATTTTTTTATAGTATCAAGCCATGTATTATACTGATATTTTTTCTAATTTTGAGAAAGATATCTTTTCTTTATTAAAAAAAATGGTAAAATATGATTTAAAATTATCATTTAAAATTTGGTCATAGTTTTTGTGATGTAAAAGTAATGAAACAATAAAAATAAAATATTTTTTAATAATTCAAAATTATTTTTCATTAAAGATAGTGTTTTTATTTAAAAGTTAAAATTTAAATAGAGTGTTTACAAAAATTAATTTTGTATAATAATTACATTTAGTTTTGTAAAAAAAAGAGCTGCAACTACAAATTTGTTAATATGGATATCAGATTATTTTTTTCTGATGACTTACTAATATGTAAATATAAATTAATTTATTTTTTATGATCACATAGTATCTAACTATAGATTCTTATTTCTGTTACAAGGAATTTTATTCTTTACATGTAAATTTATAAGTCAAAAGTATTTTTAATTTCTAAACTACTTGTCAAAAATTCTGTTTCTAATTTCTTAAAATAACTTAATATCTTTTTAACAAATTTATATATTATTAATAAAAAATTTACATAACTAGTTAGTTTTTGTTTTCTTCTGTTGTCCTATTATTACTGAAAATGTTTTTAATTACGTATGAATCTAAAACAAAAATTATATAGTAATTTTAGGAATTAATAATTTTACAAAGTAAATTTTGCATGCATTTCAGCAAACATTTTAGGAGAGTGATATAAGCTACATTAATATATATATATATATATATAACAGTAAGTGTTTCAACTAAGGTATAGGTTTACAAACAATAAAAAAAAACAATTATTAGTATTTTTACTTTAAATAATTATTTTAATTTTTTTTAAAGTGAGTCTGTAGAGATAATTTGCTTGAGTACTCTTAATGTGGGCTAACTCATGATAGATCTTTATGAGAATCTGACAGGATCCTATAAAGATTTATCATGAATTATTCCAAATTTTCAAATACTTTTCTAATTTGTATTGGAATTTAGTAAAAAAATTTAAAGATTATTTATATTACTCATATAGTATACAATGTTTCATTATATATTGTAGAGGAATAAACACAAAACTTATCTTGTTTACATAAAAAAGTTGTATAAATTATCATGTATCAAAATTGAAAGAATAATATAGGCATATATTTTTTATTAAATTTTTTACGTAATTAAAATATATTTATTTTTACTGTAAAAAAGCTTGATTGTATTTTGAACATTGTTAATTTTTTTTCTTAATTGTTAAATCATTAATTATTTGTCAAAGAGGATGTTTTGTAATTGTCTTATATATGTTTTTTTTAAATCTTTCCGTAATTGCTTCCAATTCATTAGATAATTTTAGAGTTTGTAGATCCAAAATATCTGTCTTGTCCTTTAAAATTTATTTAAATGAACCAAAATGCAATAGAAATATCCTGCTTCCATTTGATATTATTGCATTGTATAGGGTTTTCATCAAGGATATCACTTTTTATTAATTAAATTATCTGAACATACTACCTGAATTGCAACAATTGCATTCACTCTATTTCCCATTATTCAGACTCTAGGTAGAGTTATTAATAATATATTATTGTTGTGTGTGCATGGCTTATGAATTCTTCCCTATTATATAACTTCTCATCTTTCATAATTTGTTTGGTACTTCTAGATTCAGTTGATTAAGCAATTTTATAGAAAAATTTATTTTCCCTGTGTTTAACCCAAACAATGACTTATTATGTAAGACCTGTGAATATTAATATTGTTGTAGACTTATACCCTTTTATTGCTGTTGCAAAATTTTGAAATGAAAATACATGCTTTCATGATAACTGTAACATTCTATTGTAACTCAAAATGAGAGACAGAAAATTATGTTAAATAAAAAATAATTTTTTAAGGAACTCCTATGGGTAATTTATTTCCTTGTTACATTTTTTGTTGTACATAAATTTAAGAGATTTTTTTTTAATTTCTGTGTATAAGACTGTTATCACTTGAATGTAAGCTTAACATAATGCCGCAGTATGTTGCATTACTAAACACTAATTAATCAATTGCTATGTCCTAGTGCATCCTTAATTATTAGTCATAGTAACTATATCTAAAGATTTTGATTTTTTAATATTTGCACCTTAGATTCCTTTTAAACTTCCAAATTTATATTTGTACATTAGGTATATATGAGTTAATTAAATTTAATATTTGTTGTAGGACCTGTAAAAGAAGAATGGTATATTGACATGAAAAACGGTTCTGGATCCATTGGAAAAGGCTCTCCACCATCTGGAAAAGCTGATGTTACCTTTAGCCTTGATCTAGAGAGCTTCGTTAGCATGTTTACTGGAAAATTAAAACCTACAAGTGCCTTTATGAGTGGAAAATTGAAATTGAAAGGGGATATGGGATTAGCAATGAAGCTTGAAAAGTTAATGTCACACATGAAATCACATTTATAAATTCACTACACTATTTAAATAACTGTTTTGAATAAAATCAAAATGCAATAATTTTATACTTTTATACTATATTATAAATAAGTAATATCTATAACAAAAAAATGGTCTGTTTATGGAAATGAATTTTGTAATAATTTATAAATAATTTAAATAAAAGTTTTAATTGTTTCATATTTCTTGTTATTTGTTTATATTTTCTTATATCAAGTAATGTTATACTTACTAATTTAGATAAATTAAAATTTTTCAAGTTTTAATGTTAAACAATTTTTTATCTTTTGACAGAAATTTCACTTGTTCTGTTTAAAAAAAGTAATATTTGATAATATTTTTTTAAACAAATATTTCAAAAAATTTTCTTATAAATTCTGTTGTCTCAGATATTCAAATAATAAAAAATTTCTTTGCTTATGTTAGATAATTTTTATAACAGTTTACTTTCCTACAACTCCACTAAAATTGCAGGAAACAGAACAGCTATAGATAATTTGTTCCTTTTTTTGTTGGTGTATTTTTCTGAAGTATGAGCAATAATATTGGTCAGTCAAATTATTATAAAGTTCTATTTTAGTTTAAAATTAGCGACTTAGAATATAGTCAAAAATGCCGAAGTATGTAGATGAAGACAAAATTGAATAATTGACTTAAACCCAGGAAAAATTATTTAATTATGATATTGAAATATTGCAAAATTAAATATACTGTGATCAATTGTGAAAGTCATTGTTGTAACTGTTTGCAAGTATACTGTTTTGAAAGTAGTAAGCAAATTGTTTTTATTATTGACTGGAACTGAATTTTGACTTTTTCTTATTTTGCATGATAGAATTTTTCTTAATTCATTTGCGTTTTGTTATATATTTTAAATAAATTTATTTCATTGAAGTTAGATAATTTGTGTCTTTACTATTAAAACAGTGAATATATTTTTGCTAGAGCTTTTCAAGTTATCTTAGTTTTTAATACCATTATTTCCAGAAGTTATGGGATATTTTGTACACCTTGAAGTTTTTACATAGTAATTAATACTAAATAAGTTAAATAATTTTTAATTATTATAAAACCGAAATTTTAAATTAACAACTTTGTGTGAATTTTTGCAGATGTTAATAATTTGAAATTATTCTGAATTTTGACTCAAAAATTGAATTTTTATTTCTGTTTAGTAATTAAAAGAAGCATATTATTCTGCTATTACATTTCATTTTGAAGATCATGGTAAAATAAATACCTCAAAATTAATTTCATCATGGTTATATATATTTATATTCATTGATGTATGAAATAAAGACAGAATTTTCTTAAAATACTTTTTATTGATCCATTGGGAAGTTTCAAGACAATAAAAAGTTTGATTATGGATATAAGATTCCCTAAAAATGTACATTTTCAATTTTCGTTTAAATTTTTTCTGTGATAACATTGATTTAATATATATCTACAAGTAAGATATATATTTTGAAATATACTTCTTGTTGATCCACTGAAAATTTCAAATATTCTAAAGCAATTTGAGCATGTATGTGAAGTTTTGAAAAATACATCTTCAGTTTCGGTTTGAACTTTCTCTTTAATGACAATGCTTTTGTTTCTGTCTGAAAAAAAAGAAATGTTAAAAAATATATAAATTACAGTTTTATCAAACAAAATTTCAATACCAAAGATTGAAAGATTTTTCCAATATCGAATATTTTAAATTATAATATACTCTTCAGAAATGTTTAGCATAAAATTAAATGAAAAATTCAAATAAAGTTTAAAGAATTAAGGGATTATTTCAATTTTTTAATATTATACATTGACAATTCTGGCAGAGTTTATGATTATATTAAATTAATGGTCATGAATAAAAGCGTTTTCATTGAAATCCTAGTTTCATGAATGGAAATAACTACATATTTAAATTTTTGGAAATAGAGAATATTTTTATCTAATATTATCTATTTCTATTATATTTACATATAGAGAAAATTTTTGGAAATAGAGAATATTTTTAACAAATATTCTCTATTTCTGTTTATATAGAGAGAATATATTTTTTTTATCAAATATTTATTTTTATTTTTATTATATTTAGAAATAGAGAAAATTATTGGAAATTGAGAATATTTAACTGGAAATTTTTGTCAACCTTAATATTTCTTTTCTTAAACCTGAAACTCTAAAAAAGCAAATTCTTAAGGACTAATTTTCAGTAGTATGGTAATTTATAACAAGAAATTCCTGTTTTTAGTTTTCACCTTATCTCTGGTTCTTTTTTATTTCTTTTAATTTTACTTGGCAAATTACAAACGAATTATGTTAAAGCAATAAGTTTAAATAAGAAAATTAGTACATTTTATTACTTTAGTACATTTTGTGAAAGAACAATGTCAGATTTCAGTTATCAATTTAGCCTCTAAACCAATTTAAAATAAGGCATAATCTGAGGGAATCCTTTAACACTTTTCATATTTTGTACATCAGATATGTAAATAGAAATAAAATTCATACAAGTTTTTAATCACTTTGGATTTGAAGTTCAATTACAATTTATCAAAAGCATCCCAAATGCTTATGAAAGTTTTATGTTTAAGCCTTAATAAATTTTAAATTACAAAAAATTCATTTTTACCCTGAAAAAGATTAGAAAATTATCATTATTTCCTATTGATTGATAATATTTAATTATTTTTTATCAATAAATTAAGTTTATATTTACTACATATTGTCTGCCAATTATTTTAGTGAAGGGATTAATAACCCGAAGACAATTTTTAGATTCTTTTAATTGCTGTAGATTAGGTATGTCAGAAAGTTATTTTGTCATTACAGTGAGGCATATTATGCTTTATTAGAACAGTGAAAAACCAAACTATTATTACAATGACAAGGTATATTATGTGTGTTCATTGGATGGAAACAAAATATATATTTGATTATTTTTTATCATTTCTTTGGTATTAAGAAAGTTATATTATATTGGTAGCTATATTGTAATCTAGTTGTTGTGATACTTTATTGTCTAATCAGTTTTATTATGCATTTCCATTAATATTTCAGAGTAAAAATTTAATTACTGTATAAGATTTTATTATGTTTGGGAATTAATATAGTAAAATCTTAGAGTTATATAAAACTTTTGTTTTTTTGCATGGAACATTTAAAAAAAGCTTGTGGGTATTAATTTATTTTGCAGCATTATATATTGATAATTAAGAGTAAACTTATACAAAAATGACAAAATTGGTTTTGTCAAATAATATAACAACATTGTTTATAAAATTTCAAATTTGCCTTTTTATATAAAAGCAATTTAATTCAGATAAAATTTTCTTTTAGAGAGTTAATGAAATTGTAAATAATTATATAATAAAATTTATAAAGTGTTAAAAATTTATGCTTTATAAATATAAACAGCGGACAGTAAAAATATCAACTGTCAATAAAATTTGAAAACATATTTTCAATGTATTAATTTAAAAAATTTTGAAATTTTACATATATAAATTACAAATTTCATTTTGGCATCATTAATTTAATATAAATTGACAAATATACCTTAAGACAACTGCAAGAAGGACGACTCCTACGATGAATACAATAATCAGCAATGCTCCATAGGGCAGTAAAGATTGAAGGTAACAGCTATCAAACTTACAGTCATCTAAAAAATATTTTAATTTTGCATATTGTTGATAAAATAAATTTAATAATTCTTTAAATAAGATGTTCTTAATGGTATTAGATTAAAAATTTCAAAATAAATGGTATTGATTGTAGTGAAAGGCCTTCCTTAGGAAAATGTTTTCAGGAGAAATTAGATTATTAAAAATATTTTTTGGTTCTATTCAATTATTCGTGAACTACTTAGATTTTCATGTGAATCGTACAAATTATTTTCCAATATGGGGTAATTTTGTAACATTCAAGTTCAAATATGTTCTGTTGCTTATGTATTAAAAAGAGAAAAGTATCGGGTGTGTACACACACATGCGCGCGCGATCGAATAAAATTTTGCGTGGTAGAAGCAAGAGATAGACAGACTATACAGATTCACAACTATTGGTAAGAAGTATTATTGTATAAAACTGCTAAACCAGATT
>JAPDSC010038417.1:3397-19349 GCA_026290005.1 Latrodectus geometricus
GTTTGTTTATCTGGGTATATATATATATATATATATATATATATATAGTAAAATAAAGAATGGTTTGGAAATATTGATGCAATAAAAATATTTTTTGCTTAAAATGAACAGAAATGTTGATTTCGTTATAATACAAATAAAAAAATATCTTTAAAAAAATTTTTATAGTCCTTATGAAATTTGAATTTGGTTGGAATTTACTCGGGTAGAAAAATTTAGTCATTTAAACAATATTTGGAGAACTTGAGCGCTAAAAACTTTTATAGAGTTGCGAGTAGTTCTGTTCTTTTAATTTTTAAAATATCAGATGTTTCTTTCATGAAAATAACACATGTGACACTTTAAAATATATTGCACATTGAAAAATTGAAGAATTCAATTTTCCCCAAGATCTTTTCTTAGGATTTTGCTGAACAATTTCGCAAACTTTGGCTGCATTTTCAGGAATGACTACTGTTTGCGCTGGCCCATCATTTCCCTTTCGATGATCATCCACCTGCCAGTCTGCTCGAATTTGGCAAAGAGCATGTGAATGGTTTTCGTGAATGGTTTTAACATCGGTTTTGAAAACAGTCTCTTGATGCCGTAGGACTGTGTTCTAATCTATAGTACTCCAGTACCAAAAAAAATAATACTTTGTTCAATAGAATACATTATTTCAATTTCTACGCTAGCTTTTTCTCATTATCGCACAGTTATGATCTCTTTAAACTCCGAACACACTTTACAGGCTATTTACAAGGTAAAATAGCGATTACAGAGCAATTTGTCGACAGTTTTTGTAACTTAATTTTCGAAACTTCTGTACACCATTTTTACATTTTTGCTGATAAACTGACCGTTTACCATATAATTCTATCAATCTTTTTGTTGAGATATTTAATTTTGAAACCAGGGCTTATTCGCTGATGATCCGGTACTTGGACCATAGATTGCTATACCAATGAACAATGAATATTTCTAGAACTATTCTGAAAGGAATTTTTATGAAACATATATTACTACTGTATTGGCAATATGATGTACTTTCTCTCTGTATATGTACAAATTACTTTTAAATATATAATTTGCACAAAAATCAACGATGGCTTGGACTTGATTTCGCCAAAGTGTCTCTATACGCTCGATAAAATTCAAATACTCTAATCAATATAATCAAATGAAATAAAAATATTTGACAACTTATTATAATTTTCTTCATACTGAAATTTTTTTTTCTTCTTCCCAAATTTAGCGGGTGTCAAATTAAATTTAACATTTATTAAAAGAAATGATTAAAACTGTAATTATGTGAGAAGAAAAATTAGCATTTCTGCTTTCATTGAAAATTTTATCAAGTTATTTTTAAGAGTGTAAATCATACTACATAAGTTGAGAAATATCATTGGTACAAATTTGAATTTAAAAAAAAAGAATTAATTCTTCGTTAACTTAAAACATCCAAATCTGCTATTTTTCTTCACTTTATGAGAGTGATATTCTATTTAACTTTGTATTATATCATATTTTTAATATTGTAAACATGTTGAGAATAAATTTTACCTAAAAGTCGATGTATGAATGTTTTGAGGATAGTAAAATGTGTACATAGAACTTTAACCTCAACCAAACTGTTTTGTCATTTCATAATAGCACGTTTACTTGCATGAATACAATAATGATGCACTCATATTTTCAACTTTTACTTTAGGTGAATATAGAGCCCTTGTTCTTTAGGTGTTCAATAATATTTTAAAACAAAGCAATAAAAATGTATAGTAAACGTAATTTTATTTTATGTATTATTTTTTTTTTATGTATTATTTGTTAACTCGAAGCGGCTGACCTATCAGCTAAAAGATGATAGAAAGCATTTGATCATGAGTCGTATGAAGATTTCCAGAAAAGATTTTCACAAATATTGTAAATGTATACTTCCATCCACAATAACTTCAAAAATAACCATCCCGATTGACATTCAGAAATATATTTTAAATAATTTGATTACAATATATATAGTAGAACTTCCCTAAACGTGAATGTTTCTTTGCCAAAACATTTTAAACTATGAAAATCAAATAACAGCACCAAAATATATGTAATGATGATTTAAATTAAATTATTACTCAACTGAACTTCAAATACTTGGCGACTCATGTTATCTACAAAGTAAATTTTGCTTGGATATCTTTTGTCTTTCTTGGTGTTGCAATATGAATGGCGAGCAGTCCTTTGCTTTAAAGTTGTTTATTTTAGGTTTTGTTTGTAAATTTTCGAAGAATTCTCGACTCCAGCTTTGATTTTATGTTTTTAAATATTCTTGCTTCTGAGTAATATTTTGATTTATCTTGTCTGAAGTTACTTCTTCTAGGACCCGTATTGGACAAGATTTAGGAAGCACAAAATGGGAACCAAAAAAAATATCAACAATCATTAACTAGGCCTTATCTATGAATATGATATGTGTGTATATGTTTTGTATTTGAAAATATTATCCATAAATATGAAATATATAATAACAAATTTATATTTAACTGCAGACTTTGAAATACATTTATGAATAATTATATGTTAATAGTACTTTATACAGATTCACTTAAAAAAGATAAAAATTGCATTGAATAACTTTATGAAAATCTTTGGAATATTAATGATCTTAATATAATTTGTGCTCTTCAGTGACAGCCAAGCAGCCGAAAACTGTCAGACATCAACCAATGATTGTTTTTTGGACGAATTTGTCATTGACAGCTGGGTCCTATAACTTATCTCAAGGAGAAAATAATGAAACCCCTGGGGGAAATCGATCCAAAACAACCACCTCCTGTGTTTTAATAGTAACTGAATTAAAATCAGTATCCTTTCATCGGGAAAATTACATTGCATATATGAAAACATGATCAGCAAATTTTATATATTTTTTAATAAGTTACCATTATTTGTATTATTTATTAATTAGTCAATTGTGTTTATGATATTTGCTGTGCGGTTTGTGATAGAAGAGGTAACAGCTTATGTGTAAATGAATTTGGAATTAAAAAAAATCACGGAAAAAAAATATTTCTAAATATATCATAGAATGTATACCAGATGGTTGATGATAACCTTTTCTAAAATGTAATTACAATCTCAATTGAACTTGATAATCATTTTGACTTATACATTTCGAACTTCCATTCTAACTTCTGTAATGCTAAGTACACTTTAACTGCTCTCAACCGAGCTACTTGGTCTAGGTCTAGTTATTGTTAGGTTTCTAGCCCAGAGGGCCATATCCCTTCTATTCCTAAGAAGTTATTTCAAAAACATAGATAGACAGTAGATTCATATTAAGATAAGTGTTCCCAATAAAATAAATTGTTCCTGCATGATGAATTATAGAATTCCAAACAAAATAAACACAAAAGTTACAAGAGAGAAATAGTAAATTGAAAAAACAAGGTACAATAAACACATAGAACTGTATAGTACTTATTTTATTTCTTTATCTCTTGATTTTAATTATTTATTATTTCTTAAATTATAAACAAACAAAGAATACACTAATATTTACAAACAAAAAATATATTCAACTCAGTACCCCAATGAAGGGCAATCAGCAAGAAATTGAAACAAAAGAAAAAGTGTCAAAAAATAAATAAATAAATAAATAAATAATTATTTTTATTTTGAACTTAATTAGCTTGCTGCTGGGCTTAAACGCAGCACGTCCCTGGGTCTGTGGAAATTAATGATTTCATAAGGGCTATAGTTCTCTATAGATTGAATTTCTGCATTATTAATTTCATTAAGTTTTTCAAAAAATCTAAATGCTAGGAATTTAATATATTTTTTTAATGAAAGGACACCTAGATTATTGCGAATTTGTTCGTTTCTGATATAGTAGTCAGATTTTGAGATTAGTCTGAGGAGTTTGCTTTGCTGACCTTCCAGCTGTTTAATATTAGTTAATGCAGCACTTCCCCAGATTGGTGCAGCGTATGTAATTATTGGTTGTATAAATGACTTATATATGAGTAACTTATTACTCATGGATAGATTAGAATTGTACGCAATTAGTGGATAAAGGGTTGATTTGGCTGAAATTAATTTTAATTTAGTTTTCCTAATATGTGATTTCCAGTTGAGTCTTTTATCTAGTGTAAGTCTGAGGTAATCAACGGTATCTGACCAGGGGACAGGATACCCGTTGAGTTTAATCTGGGGGGGTGGAGTTCTTTTTTTAGTAAAAACGACCGCCTTTGATTTATTTGGGTTAATTTTGATTTTCCAAATATCTAGCCATTTTTCAATAGCCATGATATGTTCGGAGATGTGGGCATGAATTTTCCACATTTTTGTGCTGGATGCCAGTACAGCAGTGTCATCAGCAAACAAACAGAGCATAGTGTTGGGATGCTGAGGAATATCGTTGACGTAGATGTTAAATAAAAACGGACCCAGCAGGGATCCCTGTGGGACGCCTGCAAGAATGGGTCTGTTTTGGGAATAAGTTTTTCCGACTCTAACAGAGAAAGTTCTTTTAGATAGGTAGTTATCTATAAGGAAAACCAGATAGGGGGGGAAATTGAATTTAATTAGTTTAAATATCAGACCTTTATGCCAAACTCTATCAAAAGCTTTTTCTACGTCAATGAATATTCCTCCCGTCGATTTTTTCTTGGCAAAACCTTTAGATATTTTCTCCACCACCCTGAGTAGTTGATGGGTGGTCGAAAGCTTTCTCCGAAGTCCAAACTGCTGAGGGATGATTATTTGGTTCATCTCATCACAATCTAGTAACTTTTGAAGAATTGCTTTTTCAGTTATTTTTGCAAGGGTCGGTAGTAGGGAAATCGGCCTGTAACTCGACGGCTGCTGTTTGCACTTGCCCTGTTTGTGGAGCGGTATGATAATTGCCCTCTTCCAGATATCAGGAAAATGGCCAGTTTTTATAATTCCATTTATAATCTCCGTTAGATAGCAAATTGCTCTGATTGGTAACTGTTTAATAATTTTATTGGTAATCAAATCATGACCAGGGCTTTTTTTTGGCTTAAGATTTTTAATGGTCATTTCAATTTCAGATGCCGGTGTTTCAACAGGGAATTGGTGAATATAATTTTTATTATAAAATTCAAAAATTGCATTGTTGATAGCATTATCAGTTAGCGGTTTATTAATGTTATTTGGTTGAAATTGCTTTTCTAGACTGGCTGCCAGACATTCTGCCTTTTCAAAGTCCGTTAGTGCGACTTTCACACCATCTATAAGAGGGGGAATACACTCTTTGGTTTTTTTCCGCTTGTTAATTGCTCTCCAGAAGGATCCATCCTCCACATTGAGGCTTTTTAAATAATTGCTATAGGATTGTTGGTTAAAATCAGTAATATTATTTTTGATTTGTCGTTTTAATGAGTTAATTTGATTTTTAATAAACGGGCATCTGGTGCGATTATGGATCTTCCTCAATTTATTACGGTTTTTGATAAGGTTAATTATGTTGTCAGGAAGATAGTTTATAGACTGCTTAGGTTTAAAGAATTTACTAGACTCTAATGAACTATTAATAATGGAAGTTAGATTTGAGACACTATTGTCGATTAAAGGTGGAGTGTTGATAGACTTGAATGCAGAGTCCTTAATTAGTTTATTCACTTTTTCTCTAAATTTATTCCAATTATAACAAGTTCTTAGAAATTCGCTTTCCTGTTGTGATGAGTTGCTGTAATAGATTAATACCGGAAAGTGATCTGATGGTAGTTCTTCAATCGTTGACATCTTAATTGGGGGTTGGACACCCCTGGAGAGCATTAGATCTATATAATTACCATGGATGTGGCCGTAGTGGGTGGGTTTATCTGGGTGAAATAATTCAAAGTCAGTTTTGCAAATGAAGTTGTTTAACAGCCTTCCGGTGTTGTTTGAATATGCACAACCCCAGTTATGGTGTTTCGCATTTAAGTCACCACCAATTATTATTTTAAAGTTGACAGAGGCTAAGTTTTCTATATCCATATTAAGAAGAGAGGAATTGGGGGAAGGGGGAATATAAAACGACACGAGAGCAATATCAGAAGAATCGGTAAAATGTAATTTGACCATGGTTGCTTCAGTGAAGTATAATTTTGGAGTGGGAAATTTAGTGTGACTGATTTTGTTTTTAATTATGATGGCCGTACCACCCTGATGAACAGAACGATCATTACGGTACATGGAGTAATTGGGAATATTAATTTTGTGAGAATTAATTAAATGAGTCTCCTGTAGGAGAATAACATCCGGGCTATTTTGATTAATGAATAATTTAAATTCGGCTAGTTTATTGTATAGCCCATTCGCGTTCCAAATCATAATTTTTAAATTTTCAAATTTTTTAATTCCCATTAGTATTATCGTTTGTACTGAGGGCTTTTAATAGGAGACTAACTTTGTCTGTTGGATGGACTGCTTTCTCTAAGAGGGGCACAACCTGCAAGAGAGCTGGGTATGCTTTGAAAATTATATTAATCTCTTTAAAGAGAGTCATAATGGCGTGTATGTTTTCGATAGGTCCTAACTCAGGGAGGGTGGGGGTGGGGTCGGTAGTGTTTGGGGTTTGTTGATTTACATTTGCCGCGGCAACCTGCGCGAAGGAAAGATTTTTAGTAACCGTAGCGGTTGGTTTGACAGGGGTTTTAGCTAGTTTTTTATTTTTATTTACGGGATTTGCCGGGCAGCCAGCATAGGAGGCAGTATGGGAATTTCCGCAATTACAACATTTTGGAGTGTCAATTCTTTTGTGAGGGCACTCTTTAGAAGAATGCTTCTCACCACACTTAACGCAGTTGGGTTTTAGATGGCAACTGGCTGAGTTATGACCATAACCCTGACAATTGAAGCATTGAGTGGGTCTGTTATTAATATATTTTTCAATCTTTATTAAGAGGTGCATTACCTCTTTTACTTCATAAATTTTTTGTGCAGCTTCATTGGGATTTAAAGTGACTAAAAAGCAAGGGATTGGTTCTTTTACCCTGTGTTTTTTCATAACTGCAACAGTTGCTATGTCAAACCCTTTATTTGATAGATCTTCACTTATAAGCTCAGGGGGAGTGTTACTGGGAAGACTTTTTATTACTACCTTGACAGGCTTTTCAAGCCTATTCTTTATAACTAAGCATTCTATTTGATGGTCTAATAAAAACTTAGTTACTTTCCTGTGTATTTCAATGGTTTCGGGGAAAACCTTGAGGAATTCACCCGACAGTTTGGCTTTAAGATTTAAATCACAGTTATTTTTTAAGTCATTGAGTAAGATTGTAAAATTTGTTTTTATCTTAATTAGAATGGGTGGAACATTATTTTTGGGGATGGGGTTAGACAGGACCTCATTTTGGTCAGAATTACTTTTGGTTAGTAGCGAAAACTTATTTTGTGTAACCGTTTCTTGACTGGGGGTAATAATTTTAACATTAGCAGTTTTTTTTTGGCCTGATGTACCCTTCTTCATCACTCAAATTGGCGATAGCTCTTTTACCCTTAGTTGGGGTACCATTCAATCTGCCAGCACTACTAGTGCTTGGCAATTGTGAATAACTATATACAATATTATCATTATTTTCAGCAATACAACTATTATTTTCAACATTAGCAGTATTATTTTCATTTGCACAATTATGAGAAAAATCAGTAACAATCATAGTAACATTATTTGCATGATTAATGGATGCATTTACAGAATTAGAAATAGCACTTGAACACATATTATCATTACAGTCATTTGAATTCTTTACAACATTACATTCATTATTTAATTGAGTTTTAGAATTATTTTTGTTACTATTAGTATTAAGAATTGGCCATTTATTTTTATTTTTAATATTTTTAGAAGATTTTTTACTATTAGAATTAGCTTTGGCCTTTGTATTAGGTTTTACATTTTTATTAAAAACACTATCAATATCCGTATCAGAATCAGAATTCAACACATTTTCATTAATTTTAGAATCATCATGCAAGGAACAATTTGAAATCAAACAATAACCAAATTGGGAACACTTACTTCTTAGTTCTTGGCTGCATAGAAATGCATGTTGGTATAGTTGATTTACATAAATCCAGTGTTGATTGGCGTGAGTAGTAAGGGCATGTCTACGTGTGGCAGAAGGAGGAAACAACTCAACAATGGGGGGAATCTGAAGGGGGGGGTAGTAAGGGCATGTCTACGCGTGGCAGAAGGAGGAAACAACTCAACAATGGGGGGAGTCTGAAGGGGGTAGCAAAGGGGAGTAGGAAGGTAGGGGGTGACGTCATGATCCTATTCGCGTAAGAGTACGGGGGTCAAGAACCAGGTGGGCGTGGTTCTTGACCCACGTGATCTAAGGTATTTCTGTGCCGGAGTACGATGCTAATTTCATTATATATTAATTTTCATTATATATATTACAATATTAATTTACACAGTAATATATTTTTTGTTAATTAACATAATATATTAATCAATACAATAGTAATTAATATTAATAATTATACCTTTTAATCATGCATATAATTTACTTATATTTTATTATGGAATATCTTTCTGGAGTTCATGGCGCCATCTATAGGTTAATTTGAGCACTTATATTAAAAATAAAATTTTAGAGGAAAAATTTTTTTTTTTTAAATAAATTTTACGTTTGTCAGGCCAAGGATTCGAACTCCCAATATTAAAAAGTATTCGTGGAATGGTTATTTCACATGTCTTAACAACCACGCCACGAATACTTACCCAAGCCAACGTAACATTAAAAGACTATTTTTCCGAATATGTATAAAAAAGTAATTAGAGTCCCCATCTTTTCCTGGTTAACATGTTCATTCATGGTGTGCCGTGTTGGTTCGTGGAATCATGCCACAGTGCTATGCAATAAACTTACGTCATTGCGGATGAATACACCTTAGTAACCAATCAGTGGATTTCGTTGCTTTTAAAAACAGCCTTACCTTTTCTGACGAACTTATATTTTGTTTATTCTACGAGAGTTTGAAAAGATATTTTAAGTGTTATTTTTGCAGTTGGACTTGTGAATTTTTGAGAAATCATGTATTCTCCATGCAACAAGAGTATCTTTGCGGATTATTTTAATACGGTAAGTAATAATTTTTATATTTATCATAGATATTTGTATATATTTAACGTATTATTTTAGTATTTTTCCTTTTGAAAATTATTCTACATTTATTTGTGTTTATGAGTTTTTTTACTTATATCATATTTTATTCGTAGATAAATAATAATGATCATAGTGAAAGCAAACGTATGGATATAAGCAACAAAAAAGTGAAGAAAGAAGAATCTAAAGTAAGTTTTGTATTTATTTTTCATAATAATTTCATTGGCGTATTTTTAATATATATATATGTATTTCCTATATCAACTACTATACAGTTGAGTAATTATTTCTTGTTTTTTTTTCAGACTGTAGGAGTATTTTTAGAGGATCAGATTCCATCAGATGTATTTCCTATCGGAGATTCTGTTTTCGTATACCCGAGCACTTTCCATGGAATAGTTATTGTTCACATTAGAAAATACCAAAAGTACGGAAAAAAGTATTATCCGACTTCGGAAGGTGTTACACTTCGACCATTTTGGATGGAATATATAATGGGACGAGAAACAGTGCCTCAAGATTCAAAACAGCTACAAGAGAATGTTTTTCTTCCTAAATCTGAAATTCAGATTTCAAGTCAAGACTTCAAAAATTTTACTTTCAAGCGTATGAAACAAGGTACTATTTCGAATTCTATTTCAATTTCTGTAGATCAGTGGAATGAGATGTTGGGGAATTATAATTCGATTGCAAATTCTGTTCTTGATCATATGTTTCGAGCGGTGAACTTCGTAGAGGCATATAAAAACGTTTTCGAAGGTATTATCGAAGAGACTTTACCTAGCTCATTAGATGTAAGTCTTGGAACTCAGCACCTTTTGCAAACTCTTGAGAATGCCCTGTGTGAAATTTTCAAAAATAAAGGACTAAGACAGCCTGTCGTGTTAGCTGAAGAATTATGGGCAAATCGAGTAGAAACTTTTAATTCGTTTGCACTTTCTTTAGAAATTTTAGAGATTGCAGATTCCTTTTACCATAGTCTCTGTGAAAGTGAGTCATTTTTAATACTTAAGCCTGCAATGTATGTAACACATGAATTTTTGAAAAATCTACGTTTAGATATAATAATCAGAAATGTCAGAAATATTCTATGTCCTCCAAATACTTTTGAATATTTTGATGATAACGAGGTGTGATTTGAAGAATTTTTTTAAAATTGACTATGTATTATTGTAGCATATTTGAAATGTGGTATTTTACTCATAATTTTTAAATAAAATTTCATTGTTTAAAGTATTGTGTGTGTTCACTTGTAAAATAATTTTTTTCTTGGTAACTATACTTTTTTCAGCCAAAAGAAAAAAGATTAATTACTTTTAAATACAATTTACTTTAAAATTAAAAAATGTAACCATTAATTTAAAGTTAATATATATAAATAGAATTGTATATACAATTAAACTTCATTTAAGATAATTTATTTGAAAATGAATGTCACTCTTTCACAGTTGTATCGTGATCCCAAACTCCCAGGTAGTTTTAGTGGTATCAGTGCCATACATAGAGCCTTAAAAGGTCGTGTAAGCTACAAAGATATAAAAAAATGGTTAAAAACAAAAGATTCGTACACACTTCATAAGCCTTTAAGGCATAATTTTAAAAAGAACAAAGTTGTTGTTGGAGGCATTGATGAGCAATTCCAAGCAGATTTGGCAGATATGCAATCTTTGTCTGAATTTAATGATGGTTATAAGTACTTACTAACATGTATCGATGTTTTTTCTAAATATGCATGGGCTATTCCATTAAAAGATAAAAAATCAACGTCAATCATATTGGCTTTTAAAAAAATTTTTTCTAGCCGTATTCCTGAGTCCTTGCAAACTGATTCAGGGAAAGAATTTGTTAATAAACACGTGCAGAATTACCTTAGAGATAAAAATATTCATTTTTTTACAACAAATAATACAACCAAAGCATCCGTTGTTGAACGCTTTAATCGCACACTGAAAACTAAAATGTGGAAATATTTCACTGAAATGAATACTCGACGATATATTGATGTTATTGATCAGTTAATATATAGTTACAATCATACTTGGCATCGTAGCATTAAGTCAGAACCTAGTGTAGTAACAATAAAAAATCAAGAAAAAATATGGCAAACATTGTACGGAGACAAAATGTCGCAAACACGTAATATAACAAATCTTAAAATCGGAGATACAGTACGAATTAGTCGACAAAAAATGAGATTTGAAAAGGGTTATGAGCAAAATTGGACAAGAGAGTATTTTACAATTTATAAAATTCTGAATCGTGATCCAATAACATATAAGTTGCAAGATTTACAGGGTGAAAATATACAGGGTTCCTTTTATGAACAAGAACTTCAAAAAATCTCAGATTCAGGATATTACCCTGTTGAAAAAGTTTTAAAAAAAAGAAAGAGACATGGGAAAGTTGAATATTTTGTAAAGTTTCAAGGCTATCCTGAAAAATTTAATGAATGGGTTAAAGAGGTGAAAAAGGTATAAAAGAATGGGAACAGTGTTTAAATTTCATTTGAATGAAAATGTCGTTCTATGTCACACTTATAAGCGATAGCTCTTTAAATTTTTTTCCGAATAATAAAATATCTCAGTTTACTACTCAGCTTCCAACAACAATTAATTTAAAAGGTGATTGGGAAGTAGCTTTAGTCGATTTTACGTATCCTCATACTTGGTACAATGTCCGAAAAAATAACAATTTATTTGGTTTTGATATCGGCGATGGGATACTAGAAGGTAGGAGAATACCTCCTGGTTGCTATGAAACGATACCAGATCTCCTCAAATCTATGACTATAGTGTCACATAAAAATAAAATCGAATTCAGTTATCATCCTGTCACAAAACGAGTAAAAATTAAGACAGATGAAGCCTCAAAAGTTGTTCTTTATAAAGGACTAGCAGATATTCTGGGTTTCGAACCTGGAGAATATTCAGGAATTCAACAAAGTCCTTTTGTAGCAGATCCAAAATCTTCTTTTCCTCTCATGTATGTTTATTGTGACTTATTAGAACCACAAATAGTGGGAGATGTGCAGGCGCCTTTATTAAAAATAGTAGTTGTCGAAGGAAAAGATGGGGAAATTATAAATTCTCATTATTCTAGACCTTTTTACTTACCTGTTATTCGTCAACATTTTCAAACTATACAAATTGATGTGAGATTACATTCTGGTGAACTAGTGCCTTTTGAAAGAGGAAAACTATTTCTGGTGTTGCATTTCCGTCTGCGACAAATCATATAAAATAGGATTTATATTTGAAAATGACGTCATTTGTATAGTTTATGTGAGACAAGAAACATTAAAAAATGTTAGTCCCATATACTTGTTGTACAAAAAAGTTTGAAGATTATTATTTAAATCAAACCGGTAAAGGATTACCTTATTATCAAGGTGCGAATTTCCAAAAGGGATATGGAATTGGAGGTTTTTTCGCTAAGCTTTTTCGCAATGCATTACCTTTTTTGATAAAAGGAGCAAAATCAGTAGGAAAAGAAGTTTTACGAACAGGAACTATGGTTGCAAATGATGTATTGTCTGGACAAAAATTCGATTCTTCGTTTAAAACAAGAACAAAGGAGGCGGGAACAAAATTAGCAAGAAGAGCAATAAGAAAAGCGGACGAGATGATTGGTCGTGGTAAATATAAAAGAAAACGGAAATCCTCTAAGCGTATTACTTCATCTAAGTCTCGGAAAGTAGAAAGACGTGATATTTTCAACTCTTAACATGGCTTTTCTTTTGAAAGATTCACCAGAATGCGCAAAGTCTGAATTGTTTTCTCTACCTCCTACGCAGTCATTGAAAGAGGTCAGTGGGTTGAATATCATCCACTATCTAACGTATCAGATGGAAGCCCCATTGAATTTAATATTTCTGGAAATGGGGAAGACTATCTTGATTTATCTCAAACTCAATTATATGTGAAAGTTAAAATTTTGAAAAGCGATGGTAAACCAATTACTGATGAAAATAAAATTGGACCTGTGAATTTATTTTTACATTCCATGTTTTCTCAGGTGGATATAAGCTTAAATGAAAGACTTATCTCTTCAAGTAATAATACATATCCCTACAGAGCTATCATAGAAAAACTACTTAATCAAGGTTTCGATTCAAAAACTTCTCAGCTGTCATCAGAATTGTTTTACAAGGATACTGCAGGTCGTATGAATGTTTTTGACATTGAAGATGCAAATCCTAATGAAGGTTTCAATAAGAGAGCTGCTTTGTTTAAAAACAGTGCATTGGTTGATATGATTGGTCGATTACATTTAGATATGTTTCATCAGGAGTGACTTATCCTAAATATGGTAGATATGAAAATTAAATTGATACGTAGCAAACCTGAATTTTGTCTATTAGGTGATGGAGAATTCAAAGTTTCTTTAGAATACGCCTCACTGTTTGTAAGAAAAGTGAGAGTGAGCCCTGGAGTTGTTCTTGGGCACGCCAAAAGTCTTGAGAAAACAACAGCTAAATATCCCATTAATAGAGTACTCTGTAAAACATACTCTATTCCAGCAGGAAATATGAGTTTTGTGCTAGATAATATTTTTACAGGTCAAATGCCGAATAGATTGATTGTTACATGTGTTGATAACGATTCATTCAACGGAAATTATAAAAAATCACCATTTGAATTTAAGCATTACAATATTAATTTTATAGGTGCATACGTAGATGGACAACCAATGCCTCATAATCCTTTACAGCCTTCTTTTGAGAAAAATAATTTCATTCGAGCATACCAGAATTTATTTATTAATGCTGATGATAAAGGACTATACCTTTCTAGAGCAGAGTTTCCCAAGGGATATTCTTTATTCCGATTTGATATGTCACCTGATTTGTGTGATGGATCTCATTTAAATCTAATTCGTCATAGTAATTTGCGATTGGAAATAAAATTTCAAAAACCTTTAGAACAGACAGTTACATTAATTGTCTACGCTGAATTTGAAAGCTTGATCGAAATAAATAAGGAACGTAATATTCTTTACGATTTTGCAAATTAATGAATTCATTACAGATTCATAGAATCCTGTCCCGTGAACCCATTTCTTCCAGATATTATTTAGGAGTGTTTCCTTCAGATAAAATACCAAATATCCGTCGATTTCCTGCAGCAGTTGTACTTAATACTGATAAACATAACGAGAAGGGAACTCATTGGCTGGCTATTTACGTCAAAAATAAAAATACCATAGAATTTTTCGATTCTTATGGTTTACCACCAGAGACATATGGAGAAGATATAGCCATCTTTGTTAAGAAATATACTTACATTTATACAAACACCATTCGATTTCAAAATTTGACTTCAAATGTTTGTGGACAATATTGCATTTATTTTATTGTAAAACGATGTCAAGGTTTCTGTATGAAATTCATTGTTTCTCAATTGGTTGGGAAGAAAAATGATTTTCGAATATTTCTTTTTGTTAAAAAAAGATATGGAATAAATATGACTTTTAAAAAATAAAATAACTTTTTAAATTGAAAATGAAGATGTGTCTGTTTTTATTATTAGTTTTATTCTTTTAATCATTAAAAGCAAGGAATTTATTATTATTATTATCCATTTTTGAGGGATCTGAACTAAATCTTATTCAAAAAAAACATTGGATTTCAAAAACGTATTAATCATTAATGCCTGTAATTATACATATTTATTTTAATCATTTTATTTTCATTACAAAAACACACACCTCAAATAAATACACTCACCGATGCATATATATATATAAATATTAAGATAAAATATCCACTATATCAGTTTAATTAGAAACATGATCATGTGTAGTTCTGAATGTGGGAAAAATATATACAAATCAAATGTGTTTGGTTTGTTAATGTTTATTTTAGGTGTTTGTTTCACTGTTGCATTATTTTCTACTTATCTATACTCGAAGAATAAGCCACCTATTCATTTTTCATACAACAAAACAACATCAGAAATTTATAAGATTTATCAAAATATTGATGTAAAAGGTTATATTAGGTGTCGGGAATTTTCTTTTCTTCATTTAAATCACACAGATTGTGGATATACAGAATGTGATTGTGTTAAAAATTCAATAAATGTTTTTAAATTCCACTGCTTGGAATTCACTGAAAATATTGTCGATTCTTTTAGTGAGTGTAATCTCGTAGCACATACTCTTCAAGGTTGTGTAGATTATTTCTGCAACTATAAAATCCAAATGAAATCATTAAAGTCTCCATTTTAAAAGATGGAACTTCCAAAGTTAGTTCATCCTTCTACATGTCTTCTGAGTGGTCCTACTGGTTCGGGAAAAACTATATTTGTCAAGAAATTGATTGACAATAAAATGTTTGATCCCATGCCAACAAATATTATTTACTGCTATGGAAGCTATCAAAAACTTTTTAATACGATAAAAAATGTCATTTTTGAAGAAGGATTGCCATCCAACCTAAATTCTCTTAAAAATTCTTTACTTATCATTGACGATTTAATGACTGAATTAGCAAGTGATACTCGTTTAAGCAACTTATTCACAAAAGGAAGTCATCACAGAAATACCTCAGTTATTTTTATAACACAAAATTTTTTCCATCAAGGTAAACAAATGAGAAATATTCATTTAAATTCTCATTATATTGTTTTATATAAAAATCCTAGAGATAAAAGTCAAATAGTACATTTAGCCAAACAGATGTTTCAGTCAATAGTCAAATAGAGATAAAAGTCAAAAGAAATCCTAGAGATAAAAGTCAAATAGTACATTTAGCCAAACAGATGTTTCCTGGAAAAACAAAATCATTTCAAGAAATATTTAATGATGCTACCTTATCTCCATTTAGTTATTTATTCTTGATTTAAGATCCGAAACTA
>JAPDSC010038418.1:8614-21150 GCA_026290005.1 Latrodectus geometricus
ACGATGTAAAAACGTAACAGTTAATATTTGCATATTTCGCTTTGGGAGAAAGTAGCGAGACATCTCAGGATGTGATTGGAGTCTCTGACTAGGATCGAAGCATGCGCAGAAGAGAGCAGAGGCTCTTATCAAAGCGGAGTCCGAATGATGCGGCAGTCCGTATGAGGACAGGATTCCTCGAGCACAGAATAACCATAAACTCTGATATGCATTGTGAGACACTTTGACGTCTACGCAGGTCAATCAAGAACAAAAGACCTGGCCTGCTCACGAAGGGTGTGGTTCTGCTCCATGATAACGCGCGTCCACACGTCTTCAGATTCATACACATGGAACTGGCCAGGTTCAAGTGGAAGACGTTGGACTCTACAGTCCAGACATGTCGCCCTGCGATTTCCATGTGTTTGATTCCCTAAAGAAACACCTGAAAGGGAAGCACTTCAACTCGGATGACGTACTCATGGACGCTGTGAAGAACTGGGTATCGTCACTGCCACAGGAATTCTGGGAACAAGGAATGCTGTGGCTGGTTCATCAGTGGGATCGTTGTGCTCAATCCTATAGTGTATATTTTTAATAAAGTCTACATTTGTACCCATCATGTGGTTTCGTACCTTTTCATTTGATAACACCTTACATATACATAATGGTTGGAAAATATTTACTAAAAAAAGTAGTGATTACTAATTATCGAAATACGTCGACGTCTTACCTCCTTTCGAGTAATAAAATGATGGGTCTGAGGGTTTGTGGAAGATGAAAATGTGCTCGGAGTGGAACAATGAAATTATAAATTCCATTGGAAGCGAAGTCTGCAGCGAGAATGATGCAACGGCTCGGCCAGTTGTACTCTTTCGCATTCCTGAAAGAGCAATGGATACAAACCTGCGGGAGACATAGCAGTCAGTAAATAATGGGTTGGAATTATTATATAACAGTAACGAATCTGATGAAAATGTGCTTTGGGTACCCAACTTGACACGTTTTCAAAAACGCCGTTGCTATGGCGACGACGTTTTTTTTTATGAATTGAATAACAAAAAATATACTGAAATATTAATAAAAATAATGTTTTATTAATATTTCAGTTTATTAATAATGTTAATAAAAATCTGTTTTTTATTAATTCTTCAAGTTATCTCCTCCGGAGGTTGCCATAAAGAGTGCATTACGGATGAAAAACGTCTGGGTTACCACGATTGGCGCGTTTATCACCAAGTAGGGAAAAAGGGGACCCAAACCACAATTTAACCCCTAATCTTTTTAAAAGTAAATATATTGCTGCAGTTTATAAAATTACTTGGAATATTGTTAAAGTTCTATTTTTAAGGCATCACTGGCATGGATAGTAACTGTCATTGCCAATAATTTAAAGCTTAATGACAGTTTCGTAATATTAACAGTGGATTGATCACTTCTACATTCTCGGTGGAGCAACAGAAACTAAACTGCAGGTGATATAGCAATCATTAGTTGATAATTTAGAAATACTACATATAGTTATTTTAAAAATTTTAAATCAAATCCTTAATTTGTTAATTGGGAAGATTCTTTGTTTAAAAGAGGCTAAAGTTATTCATCTGCTTTGATCTAGATCAGTGATGGGCAAAGTACGGTCTGCGGGCCAACCCGTATGGGCCAACTCCACATGTGATAGTATTTAATCCGGCCGGCCGAGTGTTTATCGACTTGGATAGTACATAGCTCGCTACAATTACGTTTTGATGGTCGAGAAATTTTAAGCGGATTTTACTTTGTAGAAAAATAGATGCATATCCTACAGAAGAACATGAACTAGCCGCGTAGTTCATGTGTTGCATAATACGGGGTGCAAAGCGTGGTTAAATAGGAAGCGTGGGTGAGTGAACTCAGTCGCCAATGGCCCAGCTGTCATTGACAAAATAAACTTACTCAACGTCACTGTGACGTAGGTGAGCGTGTTTCGTTCTAGCCGTCCATTTAATCTCTTGTTCTTGCCTGTTCGTGTAACGCTTTACATTCATAAATTTTTGAAAAAAAAAAAAACACCCTTTTAAGATAATGGAGTATAAAAAAAGAAAAGACGATTTCGAGTGTTGTTTGTTTAAAGAAGAATGCATTTGGAAATATTTTTATGGAATACAACGGTAAACCACGAAATTGCTGAAAAACTCAAACAGAAACTGATGAACATCTTTTCGCACTGATGAAAGCTGGTTCGTCACAGCAATCACCTGCTTTCGAAAATATTACAGCAAATCAATCAAGTTTAATATGTCTCACACGCCTAACATGCCAGGGCCTTCGAATAAAAGTTAAAATAAATATTATTTAAGATAAAAAGAGTAATTTGTAACATTTGTGTGTAATGCTGTAATCATTTTATAATATTATGATTAAAAGCTTTAACACAAAATGCATTTTTTTTATAATTCTGGCCCTCCTCTGAAATCTCTTAAACTTTGAGGCCCCCCATTAAAAAAGTTTGCCCACTACTTGTTTAGATATTTGGCATTAGAAGGCAAAATTTCCCATGTGATCATTTCATTTACGCAAATATTGTTATAAAATACCCAAAAGTATAATTTTAATATTACGAAACGGTCAACGTAACAGCCGAAGCCTGTTTTAATGCATTTAAACATACTCCAAATATTCCAAGAGGAATCATCTTAAATAGTGGTGCATATTCACGTGTCATTTCAGGAGAAAAAAACTGCAAAAAGTTTCGGAGCATCTATAACAATCAATATACCGGCAGGAAAAAAAATGTTCCATCCATCAAACTTAGTTCAACAACAACTTAAATTGAACTAAGAATCTATTAATCCGAAAAACATGGTCTGACCACTAGCCCTCGATGAGCAGAGGAGTATATGATTAGAAAAGAATCAACTGACATTGAAAAATATTGAGAATTACTTTTCAAATGATGAGCATTCCTCTATTTAGGACAATGTAGGATAGCCGGAGAATTGAAAGTTGTTGTAAATCTCATATGAACAACTTATATTCACAGCCGTTTGGGTGTCTTTTCACAAAGAATGTATATATCGATATATCATAAGGTGTCGATATATCATATGGTATCATAAGGTATCGATATATCATAAGGTATATCATAAGGTATATTCTATGATATATCGATATATCATAAGGTATCGATATATCATAAGGTATATCCTATGATATATCGATATATCATAAGGTATATCCTATGATTAATCGATATATCATAAGATATCCGAAGAGATGAAAGTTGTTGTAAGTCTCACATGAACAACTAATATTAATAGCCGTTCTGGTGTCTTTTCAAAAAGATGTATTTATCAATATATAATGTACAAGAGAGTATATAAGATATATTTATAAAAGAGATAAATGTATAAGTGAGAAAACAGGAAATTTTCCAAGAAATTTGATAAATGTGCATGCGAAAATCAGAAACGTAACTTCTATTTTATGTTGTTCAAACAGCGGCTAAAATTGAACTCGGGCTTCCACTTCGAACAGTGAAGTTTCACCACTAGAACGTGATTACCTTTAATTCTCTTGACATAGAATAAATGACGAATTCCTAAATAAAATGGAATCAATTCCAATACAAAATTCTCATGAGCAAAATTATTAAACAATGATGAATGAGCAGTGGTTACGATCTTTCTGCTTTCTTGCATTCTGAAACGTTGACAATCCTATATAGTTATTACATCATATACAATATTGATAATCCATATACAACTATTACATGTATATTAAATATAATTCGTAGCATTTATTTGAATAGAAAATTACAAATCCTCAATTCATAATCCTCTTATTTACCAATGGGATATAAGCTTTGTATTCCTATTGGTTGATTCAGTTTGGAGACTCAAATTACATCTTATAAATCTGCCGCTTAATAATTCAAGTATCCAGTTTTCAATAAGAATGGACTAACTTATCAATCTATTGAAGAGCTGCCTATATAGGACGTCTATGAATTTTCCTAATAATAACTAATAATTGAAAATGTAAAGTTAATTGCATTTTATATGTAATACAGACTTACATTAATTATATGTGACGTATATTATATTTACTTTAAAGGAAATATTTCTCTAAGCATAATGTTGACTATCGAGTATATTTACTCAATGTATTCGTTCTTGAAGATTAGTTGTCCGATATTATGTCATATTGTGAATTTGTGTTATGTATTAATAAACTAGTTTGACCAGAAATGTATTACCAAAAGACTTTTAATGTATTTACTGTTTTTTATTTCATTTTTATAGAGAAGGGAAGGTTTATCTACGAGAAGTTTTGAAAATTTATACACGAAAAATCTGTTTTTGACATAAATGCAAAAAATTATATGTAATAATTACATATATAAAAATCAAGGTTACTTAAAAAGTGTTATAAAATTTTGTATAGGATTTAATTATTAGGTTATATTGAATTTTTGTGTTAAATAATTTGAAAGTTATAAATAAACAAGATTTATTTTATGCCATGAAAAATCGTTAAAACTTTCCAAAGAATGATTGAATTTGTTTTCGATTATATTTTATATCAGCTTCGATGAAAATAATCAATAAAATTTAATTGCAAAAGTATTTGCATATTTTATTTATTGATACAGCTACATGTTCATTTGGATTAAAAATGAGAAAAAAATTTGTGATTTTAAATATCAGTTTGTTTAAGTTTTGTTATTAATAATTCCGAAAAGAAATAATACATTTAACTATAAAAAAATACGATACGTGTTTTATTTCAAAATACTTAAAAATTATTTCAAATCAAAAATCATATTCTGTGCATTTATTTCTTGCTCTATGATTACTTTTTATGGACAAAAACAGATTAGAATGAGACTTAGGTTAAAAAAAGATTAAGGAACACTGCAAATATTCAAGCTTAAGAGGGAGGATCGAACTCACAAATCGTTTAACTGAAGGTCAAAGTACCAATCAGTAATCATTTGACACTTTTTCTGATGAAGCAGAATCAATTTTATTTGCTATTCTATTAATCGAATTGATTTTCTGTGCTGTTATATTCTCAAGCCGTTTCATAACCAAGTAAGGAATTAAGAATAAGAACATGTATGCCAAGTTTGTATATCCCATACGTGCTCCAAAATGATTTGGAATTAGACAACATATAATGATTTCGGAAAAAAAAATAATTTCATTAAAATTCATGAAGGAACAACGACGAAAGTGAATATTAATGTCTTTCACAATAAAAGTAAAATTCATTGTTTCATTTATTTCAATTGCTAACGTGCACATGTCTGCTTGTTTTCCTATTGGTGATAACAACATTGAACTGGAATGCTTTTAATTATTAATGATAAAAACATTTAACTTGAAAACTAAACTACTACTAATTGTTTTACATGTACTTATTCATTGTTTTCCATTCATTATTATTATTCAAAGTATTTTGATAGTTACTCCTCTTGCTTGTTTCTTGTTTACCTATTAATTCTTTACTTACATATGCTTGCTCCTTTGTCTAAAAAAATTATAGTTTCACAAGTACAAAAGTACAAAATACTTACGTACAAGTAGTCGTCAAGTACAAAATACTTGACGACTACAGCAATAGCTACATTTTACATAAAATTTGTTTCTCATAAATAAAGTTGTTTTGTTGAAGATCTGTTGGAAGCTCAGAGGATAACAGGTTATTGTTGCTTTGATAGTGTTACTGTGTTACATTACCCGTTAACCTTTCGGAACAAATCTGAAAGACGTTCCTGCATACAGATGTATGTATGGGGTAAACATTTACTGTACGGTCGCTCTTGGCGACTTTTTTAAACAATCGCCAAACATCTCGCCAACCTGCTCAAGCGAGGTCTGTAAATAAACAGAATATTCCATTTTTCATTGATCGATTCCCATTTTGTCAATATCCCCCATTTTTCAATGGTCGGAATCACTCATCTGTAATTGGTCAGAAATGGTTGGGTTGCCAGAAAATGTTATTTATCACCAACTTTGGAAAATCGCGCCAAGAGCGACCGTACAGTAAATCTGAGCTTCAATAAACTGAGATATCTAAACCATTACATACATACGTATTGGCTTAGATATCTTTCCAAATTCTTAGGTTGCACACAAGGGGTATTACAGGTAAATCTAAGGTGGATTATAAGTAACAATAAACTTTATGACTGAGACAGGAATGCCGTTCAGGAATTATTGAATACAAGTCATTCAACCGTCATATCAACTTTCTATTTTTGGAGGTTTCCAGGAATTTCTATATGGAGTACTGTTTCCTGAAATATATATATTTAAATTTACTACGTAGTCTTATTTTCCTGAACACGTTAAAACTCAGGTAACAAGTATTTCCTAAAATGTTATGAAATTAAATTTTTTTTTCCTGTGACTAGTTCACTAATATTAAATGTGGGTTAATATTTTTGGTAAAAGTATACATTATTTTATTTTTAAAACTTAAAATAAAACCCTTTATACTTATATGAGATAAGAAAAGTACTTTATAATCTTAAATACTTAAGAAGAATAAGAATATATGGGTTCTCTTTTCACTATCATTAGTTTAACAAAATCTAACAATAATATTGCTAAAATATTATGATGCTACAATGCTAAATTTAGCTATTGCTTTAGTTGACTTAAATTTTTACATTGCTAGTAAAAAATTGCATTGTATTTTAAAATTCTAATGTTGCTTATAAAATTTGTAGTTTTATATCTCAAGCTTAGAATTGCGTTTAATATGAATACAGATTAAAATTTTATTCTTTATTATTAATATATTTTACATTATTGAAATGACATGGTATATTATATTTAGCAGTAAAGTAATTTTTTTAACTATTTTAAGTTTTCCCCTGTTACGGTTACAGTTAAATATTTTTTAATCATACGAAATTCTTCAGAAACGTCTTATAATTGCAAATTTTTAGTTAATTTTGTCAGAATTGCAAATTTCTTGCTAGCCGACAGAATTGGCGCTTAATCGCACACACAAATACACGCCAAATAGAGTTTTAAACGAATAGATTCTTACTTGAGCTAATTGTAGGCAACAAAGCGGCTTCTTTTCTTTTAGCAAGTAACACAGCGTTGGGCTAACTCCAACATAAGGAGATACTGGAGGAAAACCTTTCACTATCCTAAGAAAATAGGAATAAAATATAAATAAATATAAATGCAACTAATCACTATTTAATGTTTATTAAAACTAAGAAGTGATAGAAAAGAAAAGAATTGTTTAAAGGTGTAAATTATTCAGAATTTTTTAAATTAATCAGCCTCAGCTAATATTAAAATAAACCTTGATAAATAGACTATTATAGTAAAATATTTGGGATTTGGTAAAAAAAAAAAAAAAAAAAAAAAAAAAAAAAAAAAAAAAAAAAAACATATAGCATTTAAATATTTTCCTTCATCCTTATGGATAATTGGCTTGTCTTCTAGCCTTCGATTCAATAGTTCCTGAGTTTGAATCTCACAACATGCTTGGTTGTTTTAATCGTTCTTAGTCCTCTTTAAGCTGTATGTCTCTACCTAATTAGTCTTTGTGTGCAAATAATTATCGTTACTTGACAAACAAGTCAAACCGAATATCTTACTTCAATTAGAAGCATTCCATCCCTGACATAAACTGTGACCGTGATATCTCCTCAACCATAGCCAAATAGAGGACTTAACCCTTTCAGGAGAATGAAAATATTGCCCGATGGCCATCGAAGCAACAGGAGTTGTCCTCAATGTACAGACACCGAACTCTCTCCAGACCATATCCTTGATTGTCCTGCTGTATTGGCGAAACTCTTTAGGATCCATCTCGATCCCACGCATCAACTACTCTATCCCACGGCAGTTATTAATGTAGCCAGAGCTGTCCCGGACACTTTTGGATCAAATTGATCCTATTGCATTTCTTTACTGGACAAGGCAACAACAGCAACTACAACCCTTTGCATCAACTCCTCTATTCCGCGGCAATTATTAATGTAACCAAGGCTGTCCTGAACACTTTTGGATCAATTTGATCCCATTGCACTTCTTTACTTAACAACAGCAACAAGAACACATGCATCAACTCCTCTATTGCAAGGAAGTTATTGATGTAGCTAAGGCTGTCCTGGACACTTTTGGATCAATTCAATTCTATTGCACTTCTTTACTGGACAAGCTGTCCTAGACACTTTTGTATCAATTTAATTCTATTACACTTCTTTACTTAACAACAACCTATGCATCAACTCCCCTATTCCACGGATGTTATTGATGTAGCCAAGGCTGTTCTGGACACTTTTGGATCAATTCAATTCCATTGCACTTATTTACTAGACAAGCTGTCCTGGACGTTTTTGTATCAATTTAATTTTATGTATTTCTTTACTTAACAACAGCAACAACAGCCCATGCATCGGCGCAGCTTGTCCTTATTTGGACCTTGCGCCATTAAAACCAACCAACCAGCCCATGCATCAACTCCCCTATTCCATGGCAGTTTTTGATGTAGTCAAGGCTGTCTTGGACACTTTTGTATCAATTTGATCCTATTGCACTTATTTACTGGACAAGACAACAATAGCAACAACATCCTACTTAAATCGATATTTATACTGTTTTTATAATATAAAAAACAATTTAAAAACTATATGTATTTCTAGAGTTAACTTAGTGAAATAATGATTTATTCTCGCCAATAACAATTTTAAGCATTACTGAATTATATTATAGTTAGGGCTTTAATAATTTATATTTATTTACATCAGTAATAGTAAATACAAAATTAAAAAAAAAACAGTTCACGTAAAAATAATGGATTTCTTTTTCTCCAAACTCATATATACATATAATATTAATTGAAGACTGAAAATTATATTAAATGTGTAATTTTTGTGCAATATACATAGGTACTATTTAAGAAATAAATCTATTTAACTTTTTATGAAGTTATATGCATTGTATGATGTATTACATATTACGATGTAAAACATATGTTTTACAATGGAGATCACATTTTGTTGGTTTTATTCTCTGGATGATATTTATTTTTGAACAAAATATTTCAAAATATTACATTTTTAAAAGCTAACTTAGAGATAAGAAATCAAGTAAACTCTATGAAAGTCCTTACATAATGTGATTATATATACGCTAAAAATTAAATACATCTTAACATAGTGGGATTTTAGCTGATTTTATTATATTAAAGGTATCGATTTTTAAGCAAAAACATTCAAAATATTACATTTAGGGAAAATCAATTGAATTATATGGGAGTACTTACATAATTTTGTGAAATGAGGTAGAACATAACTTTATTCAATGAAAATACTAATTCCTACGAATTGTTGAAAATATTATATTGATAATTAGAATCTTTTAGCATAGTTATTTTGGAAATTTAATTAAGCATTTCTACATATTCTTTTATTTTTGGATGATTAAAAAGGTAGAACTTAAGTTATAAACTCTTATACAGCTAGTAAAGCCTGATGCAAAAGTAATTACATGAAAGTAACTTACTAGGCTATAAATGTTAAATTTTAGGCTTATGATTTGTCATGAGTGGAAAATAAATTAATACACCGAAAGGGAATTCATTGTATGCAAATTTTATAGATGTTTAATTAGTTTAGAAAATTCAATTCAAATGCAGTTTTCCATAGTTTATTGTAATCTTTTAGACACCCTTTGATGTTTTGAATTGGAATTCGACTTTAATAACTTGACTTTTAGAGAATATTATATCATAAAAGTTTATTTATAGAAGTAATTTATTAACTTTACTTTTGGTAAATTATAAATTTTTTATTGACTCTGTATAGAACACAGCCTAGAAAGCTGTTTATTTAGAATAGCGAAAGTAGCTATTACAAGATTTTTCAACGTCCCCTGTGTATTTATATTCTTGGAGCATTTTTCATAGATAAGAGATAGCCAGTAAACTTTTTAAGTACCCATCCCGACAAATGTGATTGTTGAAAACTCAAAGGTAAAACCCTGTCCCGTTATTCCGTGATAATTGGGATGCCAAGAAAGCTGCTTATTTAGAGCAGCGAAAGTAGCTATTGCAAGATTTTTCAACGTCCCTTGCGTATTTATATTCTTGGAGTATTTTTCATAGATAACAGATAGCCAATGAACTTTTTAAATACCCATCCTGACCAATGTGATTGTTGAAAACGCAAGGGTAAAACCCTGTCCCGTTATTCCATGATAATTGGGATACCGAGAAAGCTGCTTATTTAGAGCAGCGAAAGTAGCTATTGCAAGATTTTTCAACGTCCCCTGTGTATTTATATTCTTGGAGCATTTTTCATAGATAAGAGATAGCCAGTAAACTTTTTAAGTACCCATCCCGACAAATGTGATTGTTGAAAACGCAAGGGTAAAACCCTGTCCCGTTATTCCATGATAATTGGTGTGCCGAGAAAGCTGCTTATTTAGAACAGCGAAAGAAGCAACTGCAAGATTGTTTCAACGTCCTCTGTGTATTTGTCTTCTTGGAGTATTTTTCATAGATGACAGATAGCCAGTAAAGTTTACAAATACCCATCTCGACAAACGTGATTGTTGAAAACCCAAGGGTGAAACCATGTCCCATTATTCTATGATGGTTAGGACAGAATCCAGGAACTTTAAAACTTTGTCGTATCTGGAAGAAATATTCAGAACACTCAAATTTTAATATTCTACCGCCAATTCAAGTAGTCACTGCATTTTGCCAACTTTTCATGAATCTCTCACATTTTAGGCGAAGAATGGAACATTCTAGGTACCTGGAAGTTCTATTTCCTAAACTGATCCAGCAACTCTTGAATTGAAGCAAAAATATCCAGGGATAGATGGAAGTGATGAAGAGGTCCTATTTTTCAAGAAAACGTTCCTCATCTCATATAGTTACCGTGATTTTCTTACGCTTAAAATATTTCATCAATCGTAGTACATTTTATCATGAAGTGTATTGCTTACCTAGCTTAATTTGCTTGGCAAAATACGATTTGAGAATTCTGAAACACGTGATCAGAAGTTAGAAGAAGCATTCTGTATGTAAACGACTTGTGTTTTCAATTTTATATATTTTTTTTCATAAAAAAACTGTCATTAATCTGTCTTGTAGCCTGTTACCACAGTAATAAGCCCTCTAAAACATTTTTGATTTTTGACATTGCAAATTTGTGTCAATTATTATCTACACCGGCATAAAATTCGAATAAGATGGTAACATGAATATATATTGGAAAAAGTATTCAAGGAATTCAAAATAAATTTACTCAGCAATAAAAAATTATAATTGTAAGGTAATTAATATTGTGTGTTTGCTAGAGCACTTAATAAAAAAATAGTAATCAGCGTAATATTTGTGTGAGAGGGGTAATCAAGTAGATAAAAATTCTTTATTATGGTGAAAACTTAGATCAAGTAGATAAAAATTCATTATTATAGTGAAAATTTAGATGATTTCGTTTTTCTCCCCGTGTTTAGATGTATTAAATAGTATACACTACATGTATCGATTTATTCTAATCCATACAATATAATATAAGTTCTGTATCTAATACAAACATATAATAAATTCTGGTTAAATATTTTCAAACAACAAATATTGTATACATGTACTTTTAAATAACTTATTTAAGAAAGCGGTTTTTATATGGTAAGATAATACTTACTAAAAGTACATAAACTGCAATGTATTGTTATACTTTTATTCAATTTTTCACGACAAAAACATGTAAATTATGTCAATTTGTATGAATCTGTGTAAAACAACATTTCTCAGTAACGGTAAAATTAAAAATTACTAATTTGAGGATTCCATATTTACATTAAATATATAAAATTAATTTCATTACAGTAAAAATCCAAAATTCGAGTTTTTCCTTTTCTGGAAAACAAAAGTTAATTTGAAGTAATTTGAAACAACTGACAATCTCTAATTGCCATTGATTCTTTAAATTTGCTCACAATAATATCTAATTGTGGGTGAATTATATGTGTGGTTGGCTTACAACTTTTTTTTTTATCCTAAACTGTGAAAAATGCAATTTTTATTTAAAAACATTGTTTCAGTTAAATGATTATAGTGTTGAGTTCACCATGGTATAGTAATAGGACCTTGCTTTCGGAAAAAAGGTTTACAGTTCAGCTTCAATCGTTATTGAACAAAGAGGAAGGAATGTTACACTTTTACATTACGTTCACTGAAATGAGGGCTTGGGAATTTAATCTTTTTACGATGTATAAGTAATGTTTACTTTCCATGAAAAGTTCTCTCCGTAGGTTATATGAGAGGTGGATGTTAAAATGGGATTCAAAAGATGCTAAATGTTAATTTCTACTCTTCGAGGCGCCAAAGTAGTTGTTTTAACAATTAAATCTCGGTCCTTTCGGTAGAGGCGCTCTTTTCAGAAAAATTGTTACATTATTGAAATATTTTTTATGTTTGAGTACCTTTTGGAAAGTTTTGAATACATTATTTTTGACCGTATGATTTTTTTAAATGGAAATTTATATATATATATATATATATATATATATATATATATATATATATAT
>JAPDSC010038423.1:0-11959 GCA_026290005.1 Latrodectus geometricus
AAGATTTTCACTGGTTATTGTTAATCAATAAATTCCTAAAATGTTTAAAAAGGATAATTGAGTTTTGCCTTCATTAGTCTGGTTACTATCAAATTGAATATTCTCATAGAAATATCACAAAGGTTATAAGAAAACATTAAAATAGCATCATATGATTTTTTGAGTAAAAGGCTTTTAACTTTGCAACAGAGACAATTTTTGCTTAAGTATCATAAAAAGAAACAAAACATTCTTGGAGCTATTTGTACAAACTAATTTCTTTTATTATGTAACTTTTTTCTGTTTCTAGGTTCTAATGTTTATAATATAATTCGAAAACCTTTAATTTGAGACTTAGTTTTTCGTTTAAATATATATAATACTGCTTAAGTGAAAATTCGTACAACGTGAATATTTATAGCCGAACATTATAAAGTTTTTTTCCCCTTTTTTTTGCAATTATATATGTATTCTTTATCTTCCTCAAGTTATAAAACCAAATTATACCATGATATTTACGATTTAACTACAAATTTTAGGCATTTTATTAAATAATTTGCTTAAACTTTGCTTCTATTTTCATTGAAATCCCTTTTTTTAAGCAAAAATAAGTGGATTTATTGTTTAACATAGCATTTATTTCTAAAACGAGAAAAATGCAAATAATAACGCTGATTTTTATCGGTTATCCGGATCAGTGAGTCATCAACTCTCAGTAGAAATTAATAAAGGTTTAATATTTTTAATGTAAATGATGGTACCATTTTCATGTCAAGAAACATTAATAACAAAATAATTAAGCAAAATTATTAAGCACAAAATAATTACAAAAAATAATTACACCAAATAATTAAGCATCGGTAAGGTTTCTGAGTTTGTTTGTGCATGTGGGTTAAATAATTTTCGAAATTTGTTATACTTTATTATTGAGAAAATAGTGTCAAAGTGGATTTCAGCAGACTAATAGAAGTTTTTTCCCCCCTTTTTTTTAAATTTGACTTACATTTTTTTTAATTTGTCAGACGCATTGAAGTATACAATTAATTGCAGATGATATTTGCTATGTTTTAAATTCATCCTGTCTTACTTTCTAATTTATAAAAAAAATAATATAGAGCCAATATTGTAAAAATCAATTTATCAAGATCCAAGAAATAAAATTATAGAATTATGGTGTTATTTTAGAATTAAACTGAATTGAAGAGCACATTTGACACTTTCATGCTTTTGATATATATTGTTGCAGAGAGCATTAGTAAAATATTCGTGATTTGCTGTTACTGTCCATAGAAAATATGCGTGTCCTTGATCTACATGATTATGTTTATCTATCACTTCAACACAGAGGAGATGTATATCCAGATTCTATCAATAGTAATTTAACTGTATCTGGTGAATCAATTTTAAATCAAGATTTGCTAATCATCTAATTGCAATCATGACAAGACAAAATTATACAGTATAAAATATCTACAACATATTTTAAGTAGAACAACAATCAAAAAAGTCACATTTCAAAAAAAAAAAATACATATTAATTTTTTTTTGAAATGTGACTTATAATTTTTAGGACTCTTAAAAAATTCTTTTAAATCTTTATGAAACATTTTAGTTGTAGTAATATACTAAAAAATAATATGATGCCTGGTTTTAATGTCATAATTTCTTGTTTGCATGGATTGTGTGTTTTTTTATTATATAATGTTTATAATATTTCCTGTAATATACTAAATGTACCAAATTATGAGTTTTAATTTTTTTTAAATTACATTTTGTTAATTCTAAATTATTGTTTAAGTCTTTATTTATAACAAATCATGATGTTTTAATGTTAACAAATTATGCGTAATATTTTTTAATAATTAATTTGTATGGTAAATATTTGCGTAAAACATATTCCTTATTCACTATCCATATTAATTAAACTTCAAATATACATAAAATACCTGATTAGTATTTATGTTCTTGTGTTCAAATATACTGAATTCAGATTTTAACAATTATATCTTAAATTTAATTTTCAATTAATATTATTCTTTATAATATATATCCTTTCGAATGCATGCTGATAAAAAGTGAGGAATATAATAAAACCCACGCATGCATAGTTTAGAAAGAGGGATGATAAATCTTACATGTGGATGTATCAATTATTATATTATTATCAGCAAATTCTATTTATATATTTCTTTAGTTAGTCATTTTATTTTCAAATGATGTTTGAAATACTGTATACAATACATATTCTAATCATACAACACATATTCAATACATATAATTATGTTCTAATAATATACCACAATATATTATGCTGTACTAAATTAAATTTCTAAATATATAATACTTTCTCTAGGAGTATTTCAACGATGGAATTTTATTTTTAAATAATAGAGGCTTATGAGTGTGTGTGTAAATACAAATATATTGCTACACTTCTAGTATCTCAATGACAGAATACGATATTTAGGGGCGATAGTAGAAAGCTACTATGAGTTAAAAAACAAAATAATTTTAATGTTCAATTCTTAACGTTTCTAAAAGAAATGCTTAGTATATTGCTATTCGACTCTATATCTCTACTATCTCTAATAGCTATTATTTCTAAAATAACTATAAACAGCTGATGATGCTATAAATATGAACGAAAAATCATCATTTAGTGAAATTTAATCTCCTGTTCTTAGTTCAGACCACTTGAATAATAAATACACTTAAATATTATCTGTAATAAAAACTACATTGACCTGGTTTAAAAAGCCTTGTTTTCTCAACTGCAAAAAAAAAATGTGTTTGGTGCCAATCCAAGTGAAGATCACTCGTACTCATTAATAAAGGCTGGAAAATGTAAAATGAAACATAAAACATAGTCATAATGTTCTTCACGTAAATGTATAATTCAAGGAATGACAGACTAAACCATGTAGGCCCTCTACTTGGCCTATACTTCCAATTAATTTCACTTGCATTAAGAGTATCCAGAATTGAAAATTGGTTTATTTTAAATTAAAAATCACTATTAGAAAGGTTTTTTTCACTGCTAATAGTGCCTTAGTAAATACTGACACAACCAGAGTATATTTTATCAAATAATACTGTTAAATGAATTTCTCGAATAATATATATACATTATTTTAATAAATGCAAATAATAATTTTTTCATTATTATTATTTATAGTTATCAAATAATTAGCCACAGAAATTGAAACGTATTTCAAATAAAACAATTAAAACAAAATATAAAACACTTTTTTGAAAATTTTAATGATTACTCTTATAGAAATAAAAAAAAATTGTAATTCAAGCATTTTAGAATTTAATGTAGGAAGTAAACTCGCTTAATATCTCAAATAAATTTACTGTTTTTTGTATTTTATATTTTTATTTGTATTTTCAAAATAATATTATGTAATGTTCTGAGTTTCAAAATTCTTATTATCATCATTTGAAATTAAACTTTTAACTCAAAGATACATAAAAATTGTTATTTTTGTTTTTAGTAAATAATTAAAACTACCTTACTAGTGCCTTAGTAAATACTGACACAACCAGAGTATATTTTATCAAATAATACTGTTAAATGAATTTCTCGAATAATATATATACATTATTTTAATAAATGCAAATAATAATTTTTTCATTATTATTATTTATAGTTATCAAATAATTAGCCACAGAAATTGAAACGTATTTCAAATAAAACAATTAAAACAAAATATAAAACACTTTTTTGAAAATTTTAATGATTACTCTTATAGAAATAAAAAAAAATTGTAATTCAAGCATTTTAGAATTTAATGTATGAAGTAAACTGGCTTAATATCTCAAATAAATTTACTTTTTTTTTGTATTTTATATTTTTATTTGTATTTTCAAAATAATATTATGTAATGTTCTAAGTTTCAAAATTCTTATTATCATCATTTGAAATTAAACTTTTAACTCAAAGGTACATAAAAATTGTTATTTTTGTTTTTAGTAAATAGTGATGTGTATTTTATAATCTCAGATAAAAAAAATGTTTATATTAGCAATATTTTCTGGAAATAATTTTCGTATGACTTAACATTGACAAAACATCCAATTTCATTTTATGATTATAACATTAACACTAATTATTTTAATATTTATTTAATTAATATTATGAACTGAAATTTCAATTAATTTATATTACCTGAATTTTCAATAACCTTTAATCTTTAAAACACAACGTATGAAAGAAGAATTTTCTAAATTCTAAATAAACAGGAGTTTAAAATATATCAATATAATGTATATTATAAATTAATAAGAAAGAAATATATATTCTTAATATATTGTCGTCAGTATTTTACTATTTTTAGTACGTTAGAAGAAATACCTTTTTGAAGTATCTTATATTGATTGCTATAAAATGTTCCTCCTTTTTTATCTAAGAATATACCTATAGTAAATATATATAAAAAAATCATATTTGGACATTGTGCTCCTTTGAGAAGGTATACTTGTAAATTTAGTAATAAAAGATGACGATTTTTATTATATTACATAATAATTTATGAAATACAAGTAAAATATAAAAAAAATTATAAAGTGAGAAAAATTAGTAATGAATTGTGTAGATTTAATAACGAAGTGAAATGAAGTATTTTAAATAAAAGATTTAGATACGTTATTCACAAAATGTAATGCGTTCTATGATTACTCATTTAATAATTACAGATTAAATTAAATTTATTTCACTTAATTTATAGTTTGAAGCTGCTAATCAGTGTATTAAGCCTAGTTAAAAGGCAATTAATCAATTTTATACGTGTAAATGTCTTTTGTATCATTATGTAAAATTTAATTAGAGGAACAAATTCAATTGGCAGCACTGATGTAGGTTAGAAATGATGAATGGCTTTTTAATCAGTAATGATTAACTCTAACTAAGATATGTTGCAAAGAAACAATTAGTTTTAAATATGTCCTGCTTATGAATACTAAGCATATTAAAATGAAAGCAAAAATATTCACGCTGAATAATTTCAGTTTTAATATTGTGATCATTTAAAGTTTAACAGTAATATTCAGAAATAGTTTATCGTAATGCTGGAAAACCGAGTCATGATTATTAATACCACTTGATGATAAATATTATATTAAAAAAGATTAAATAAAAAAATACTTTCCTGATAATATAAATATATAATTTAAAGAGTAGTATTTTTAATTTTAGAACACTATAATGGAGATTAGAGGAGTTAATTTCCAAATATATTGTAAATAAACACATTTGATAACTCAAAAAATGAAATAACTTTAATTAAAAAAGAATAAAGAAAATAAAATAAATTTTACACTTTTTATTTAAGATATTGATGAAAATATTTAAATTTGGTTAAAAATGTGAGGAAAAGAAAATATTTTTTTTCTCACATTAAATATCTATTGCATTTATATATAAAGAAATAAGTTTCATTAAAACTTAAGATTAAAATATTATTCAATAAAATTTTTGTACAGATTTCAGCGTATCATGTTGATTTAAGAAATTATTAATATTCAATAACATGTTTCCAATATTTAAAATAAACACCGGAATGAAATATAACTTACGTGATTATGAATAATTTAAATTGAGATAAACTTGAATGAACTGTTTGCTGGCAAAATTAAAATTCAGATTTAATGTTTTTGAGGAATTAAACATAACTCCATGCCTATTTAATTGGGATTATAAGCAATTAATTTGTATTTCTCTTAAATAAGAACAAAAATTGATTTCTAGTTAATTTATTAGCAATTTTTGAAATATTCCTTTAATTCTTTTTCTTAAAAATAATAAATAAAATAAAATAAAATTCTTGCTTATTTTCCTTTTATTTTACTAAATATTTTACTTTTCTCTTCAGAAAAGAAGGATAATTATTTATTGCAACACACTTATTATGCATCGAAACCAATATTTTATTATTTTACTAATAGCACATGAGATAAGACATAACTTATAATTATAGAGATCAATTTGAGTTTTTTTTTTTTTTTTTAACTGAATTAACTTTTCTGATAGAGCTATGGAATCATATTCATTTCACCGATAAAGGGTATTTTACTACTAGATGTATAAAAAGATTTTAGATCATAATTTTCCCATTCACTTATCAACTATGCAATTAAAATTTGTGCAATTAAAATTTGATATTTTTCTGGTTTTATTTTTTGACTGTAAAATAAAATGGAAGATGATCATCATATATGTTGTTAATATTGCCCTCTTCCGATAGTAATTTTTTTACGAAATAAAAACACATTAACTTATGAGTTAAAATATCATTTTTTTGTTAAATATTATTCAAACATTGAAAAATATTTTACTTGTACAATTTTTTTATTATTTAAATATTTGCACTACTTTTAGCGCAATAATAATTACAAATTTTTATTATTTTTACTTTCAGTGCGGAAAAAATGAGCTCATTTGACTTCTCAAAATAAAATCAGCAAATTTCCTGTTATTATAATTAAAAAAGTTTAAAAAAATAATACTTTAGTACTAAATAATCAAGAAATGTTTCAGAAAATAAAAAAGAAAATTACAAAACAAAAAAAACGAAAAGTTAACAAAAAAAAATTTTTTTTGAATGTTTTCCAATACCTATGTATAAATATATTTGTAAATAGTGAATAATTCCATCATTTCTTAAGTAATAAGTGTGTTTATGTTAGCTGATGAAAGTAGTTTAATCGTTCAAAATACACTACTGGCCATTAAAATTGTACACTAGCAAGAAATGCAGATAACAAAATGATATTTATTAGACAAATATATTATACTAAAAATAACAAGTGATTAAATTTTCAAAACTTTTGGCTGGATAGATCCTGAGAAATCAGTACCCAGAACAACCCATCGATTCCATATTCTGCTAACAGTCATTGAATCTCGACTTTCGCGAGCAGTAATACTGCGATAAGATAAACCGCAATCCCAGTATGCTACAATTCGACCTTTATCAAAGTCAGAAACGTGCTGGTACGCATTTCTCCTTCTTACACGAGGCATCACAACAACTTTTCACCAGGCAACAACGTTCAAATGCAATTTGTGTATGAGGAACCGGCTGAACAATTTCCTCATTTAAACACAATGTAGGTGTCGCTACTGGCGCCTGCTTTGTCTGGATGCGCTGAAAAGCAAATCATTTGCATATCCCAGCATTTTCTTCCTTTCGTATAAATTTCACGTCTGTAGCATGTCACCTTCTTGGTGTAGCAATTTTAATGGCTAGTAGTGTATAATTGTGCTGATAGTATTCTTTATTCACTGTTTCATGGATTATAAATTAATGAATTAGAATATTTATTAATTGAAGAATTACACTGAGTACTTTCAGGTATTCATGAATTTATTTTATCAGTATAAACTAATTTATAAAAATTTAATTTGTAATTTAAATTAATGTCTCATAGCCTCTGAAGATATCCGAACTTGTAAGTTATTAAATTAATATTAACCAACAAAAAATAATATTAATAAATAAAATAGATAGTTATTTTATAGTAAAATATTTGCTTAAAAATGCATATAAATACGAAAATAAAAATTCATAACAAATGTACCGGAAGTTCATGAAAACTTTCAAGTTGTATACGAAAAAAATGCTTGTGAAAATTATTTTGTCATTCGAAGGGAAAGGATCACTAAAGAATCTAATTTCTCTTCTAATCATCTAAGAAAAGCCTATTCAACTCACATTATATTTTAACTTTCGTTTTGAAGAATAGTGTCCAAATTTTGTTTCAAAAATCAGAGCACTGACGAGTGAGAATTATTTATCACTCTTTACATGGACAATTTGTTTCAGCACTTTAATTTAAAAGTACAAATACATATCGAAATAAAAATGCATATGAAATGTACTGGAAATTAATGAAAATACTTACTTCTAATAACGCAATTTCCTCGAAATACAATCGCAGAGAAGCATGTTATCTGCAAACAACTTCATACAAACTAAATCACCGACACAATATGATTATACAGTGAAATCTTTCTTATATCAAAACTTTGAAGACAAAAAGTTCAGATCAGGTTACAAGGTCGTATGACATGAAACCTGTAAGATTTTGGCTATGGGGTTATTTGAAATCACTTGTATATAGCTCATTCTTTTCAACTTGGTCAGAGATAAAAATGTTCATTACATCATTGTTTTTCTAATTATAGAAAAATATCTTTATTCAGCATAAAAGCTTCATAAGCAATTGGTTTTTTTTTTTTTTTTCATTTTGACAAATTGACTGGAAAAATATTTGTAAAATAAACAAATTTATACATGCAGAAAAATTATTCATAACGTAATATGAAGGAATAAATAATTCAAAATAGAATTTCTTAAAAAATTGCTTACTTTAGCGTATTCATAAAAAATATGGATATCAATGAGAAAATAAATATTGATAAGTTCAGAGCAGATATTGAAGTTATAAATGTTTCATGGCAGCTGAATGATTTCATTTTAAGTGTTTCTTATAAAAAGTAAATCCTTGAAGTGATCTATTAACTAGAACATAAGATAATTAATGCTTTGATTTTCCGTTATATAAAGATATCAGGATTTGTAAATACTCGATATTAAAAATAAGATTTATAAAATAAATTTTAATTTGTAAAATATAAATTTAATTTTGAAAATATGTTTCAAGCACTTGCTTCTAATTTAATGTTTAAAGCCATAAGAAATATGCTGAACATTGTCATGTAAATTTGCAACACAAATATAAATTTTAGGATTGCATTTTTAAGACATATTTTTTCTATTTAAATATTTATTCAATACAAATGTTTTATTCCGTTGTTCCTCATTTATGCATAAAATTATAAATTCTAAATATAAATTTAACACATTGAATATAATTTTATACCTCCATGCTCAGAATATCTAATTTCGAATTCTTAACTAATCATACATTGCGAATCTGCTATACTCCAATTATTAAATAAAAAACTTAATACTGATAAGTATATTTATGAATGTAAGTTATATTGATATATAAACATCATAAATGGATGTTACATGAAGCTTAACATTTTAATTGGGTGCTTAATTAATAAAATACAAATCTACTGCCATTTATAAATCTACTGCCATTAGTTGAAGATTTTAATTTATCTAATAAACACAGACTAAAATATTGTCCTGAAAAAATTGACATTTCACTTAATAAATAATTTTTGAAGTACATAAGCCAACAATTTATTCTATTTCTGCATATTTTGAAAGTATTCTAAAACTTTATAAGTGCGATTTGTCATCCCTTCCATTACAAAATTAGGTTTTTTTTTCTTTTGATGGATTAAACGTAAATTGTTTTTGCTACAAGATAAATACATCAAATCCAAATATTAAATTAATAAATGTTGAACTACTAATAAATTAAATTGAAAATAAATTAACATAGCATACTCCCAAATTGTGCATGTCAAATCAAGCATAGTAAGATATTTATTGTTAGAAGAATTTTTTTTAACTTGAGCATCGGTTCCTTCCAAGATCAGCAATTCTTGTGATAGCGATTGCAATGAATTGGTGAGCCACACATCGTCTTGTCATGATAATTAGAAGTTGAGTAGAAATTCAATTAAAGGGTCAATACTTACCACAAAGCCAAGCATCTAAGTTACTTAAGAAAAGAATGGAAGAAACTATCGAAAGGAAACTAACTTAAGTGTTATTTGCCATCAGATATACAGATTAAGTCTATAAAACAAAATATAAAAAACAAAATATGCATTAAGTATGATTTATTAAGCATTTGCAGAAATTCTTTAAAAATAATCTCAAAAATTTAGTATGAACTAGAGTATCTGAGAAATAGTATCCTGAATTAAAAATATTAAGCAAAATTCTAGTAAACTTTTTTATATCATGTATGATTAATCATTCATTTTAAATATTTAATATATTCATTATGAAGTGATTTTAAAAGTTTAAAAACAAAAAAAAATTCATTATGAAAAAAAGCAAATTTCTAGATTTATATTTATTCAATGGTATTTCAAAATTTATAATTAATATATAATTTTCTTATTTGCATGATACCAATTTTATTCCAAAAAAATTTTTTTTCTTTATATAATTACAGAAATGGGAGAAAAGTGCTGAGATAAAAATTATAAAAAAAAATTAAGGCAAACTCATAGTAACTACTTAGAAATCAAAATCAAAACAATTAGAAAATTGAAAAGGTGAATGTTTGATAATAAATGTTTTTACATAGATGTTTATAAGTATATACATATGAGAGTGATTTATGTGTAAGTATCTCAGCATTATATTTAAATTTAGAATTTTTAAAAAAAATATTAATTATTCATTTTAAAATATTACTCAAATTTTATGCTTGCAATAACAATTTACCAAATAATGAAGTATTATAGCAAAAGCTGTGTGCTTTTCATAAAGTACCTGTTAAAATCCCTCATAAATTAGGTTGATAACTCTATAAACATGATCTAAAGCAATCCTCTTAAGTTTTAATCCAATAAGAAAATATATTTTTAGAGAATATATGGAGCATAAAACTTTAAAAATGTAACAGAGTTAGATTTTTAAAAATATAAATTGTTTTTATTTTAATAAATTGTATTGACCATGTATGTGACACTATTTCACCTTTATACATTTTCTTCTCCTTCACACAAATTTTATACTTGTATAAGAAACTTTGATATTAAATTTTGAAACCTATTTCCTTTTTATATTCTTGAATGAACTTGAAGAATCTTTTTATATTCTTGTATCAAAGTAATAATCTTCAAAACTCTGAAAAAAATGATTGAGAAAAAAGATTTTCCGCATCATTAAAAATGCATAAATGAAAATGGGATCAGTGAACGAAGAAGATACAATACTTGTATTATAATTAGTGCTTTCTAAATAAAATGCTCAAATTTTTTATTATTGAACAAATACTAACTTAAAAATTTTTTCTCGATTTAATTCTTTTTTCTCTGTTTAAAAAAGACGTTCAGAAAACATTCTAATGTGTACGTTATGTCGAAATTAATCATAGCATTTTAATTCCATACTTTAAGAAAACAATGTAAAACATTCATATGAAAAAAGTGGCTTAAATTTGAAGATGCAGTTAATTTTTTGAAAAAGTAGAATATTGTAAAATACAATGGAATATTATTATTGGAAATGCTGAAGAATTTACGGAACAGCTTGCCAGAGAACTTTCTGAGTTGGATGCTGCTAATATTCGTTCTATCATGGCATCTGAGCAAAAAGTGCAAGGCCTTATGAATATGCTTGAAACATCCATTGATGAAGTTTCTGATCTGGAAACTCGCTTGGATATGTATGACGATATATTAAAAATTGTGAAAGACAGTGTGATTCAGATGGAGGAAAAAGATGCTAGTATGAAAATGCAACACAAAAACAACATAAAATTACTGAATGAACTGGAAAACGTGATAAATAAATTGGATGGAATAATTATGGAAGAAATTGGATGGAATAATTATGTTTATTCCGTTTAGGATTCTTCTATAACTTTATAAATGACTGCCAAAAAGAGTCAAATATAAATAGATAAAAACTAAAAGAACACAAAAAGAAAAGGAATACTAAGTAGAAAAAAAAGGGTTCCACACCCAATACTTAACATAATTTGCTTCTTATTTATACAGCTACATAAATATTTAACGTATATGAATATATGATAAAATGTTGATTATAAATTGAAGATTTCATAGATCATTCACTTAAATAAGACATTCTTTAATCAGGATAGTTAAATTTTTTATCAAAAATGTGAAAAATGAATTTATATATTATTGGGTAAAATTCAATAAATTCTATATCAATATATTCAACTATAGGTTACAAAATAAAATTACAAGCATTTGTATCTATTAGAGTAATTTTATATTCATATATACAGGTGTATGTACACACACACACACACACACACACACACACACACACACACACACACACACACACCG
>JAPDSC010038426.1:0-54079 GCA_026290005.1 Latrodectus geometricus
TCGGTTCTGCTTTTTTTTTAATTGCATTGAGGACACCTAAAAAAACAATTATATATTTTATTTGCAAATATCCATAATGAATATGAATTATTTATAACTTTTAAAGAATTTTATACAAGAATCAAGAAATCAAAATGCAATGCCATACTCTGCATACAAATATTATAATTCGTTGAAAATTTCTACATTTATTTAAAATTTATAAATGTTTAACGACGGGAAAAAGACAATGACAATCAATAGTTGCTTATATTTTTTTCCTTCCAAAAATAACATAAAAAATAAAAATTATTTCAAAATATTGATTACATTATATTGGGTTGTTCGGAAAATCATTTCGTTTTATAGGAAAATGAAAACCGTATAGCGTATAAATATTTTATTGAATTGTATATTGTCAATTCTAGTCTAATACCTTTTATCATTTTTCTGGTCGTAGCAAGATTTCATACTTATAAAATGGTTGGTTTTCACTACCAAAAAACCGATTCAGGTGGGAAAAACGAAATGACTTTCCGAACAACCCAATACATATGTGCTATATGTAAACCAAGCTGAAAGCTAGTAATGTTTAAAAGCTAATGGTGTTTAAATTGGAGACTAGAATCAAGGAATTTTGAAAACAACCAATTATGAGCTCTTGTTTTGTCTTTCTATGACGCCAAGTGATTGACTTATCCATGTATACAGTATCTGATGATGAATCACTCAGCGATTTTAAAAATAAAATTTACCTCCAGTCAGCGACTTTTAATAATCAAAATAGTCTAGAACTCAAATGTACTTTATTATTTTCGAGCCGATTTTATTCACAAGTTACACATTTATAGAGTAAATTTAACACACCAATAAATGCTTTGCAACTTCATTTTTACTTTACTTGAAATTTATAAATGTTTGTTTAGTCACATTAAGTGTAAAATTAATTTCAAATGTAGCAACACTCATTCTTGCCAATGTTGTATCGTCAAAAATAACGCAAATTTCTATTTTTAAATTATCCTTTTCAACTCTTCAGTTTCCTAAAAACTAAATTCATTTATATTTATAATTTTCAAAAAACTAGCAAGAATATTAAGAAGCAAGTTAACAATGCAAAATTATACGCATAAAGTAATCAGAATAGTTTATCAATGGAAAAAAGTAATATAAAAAACGAATTATTAAGGAAGACAATTTCAAAACATAAATTTGATATGCTTATTAGAATTAAGTTCTTTTTAAACAAAAAACGTTAATTTGAATCAATAACATTATCGGATTTTCAATAACAAAAATATAAACTGAAAAAATGAATGTAGACAGAAAATATTTAAATGTTGCATTTCCTCTCATTACATTTTACTGGTTATTAATGAAACATTCAACTCGAAAATTCTGCAATCAATATTATATACTGTTATATCGATAAAAATTACTGGGATAATAAACAGGGCATGTGTGTATGTGTGGTTTAGAATTGAGAATCTTTCAAATGAAAATAAAATTACTCAAAATCAATGGGGGGGGGGGGGAATTGATCGTGGCGTACATTAAAGTCTAACATTGTGAACTATACAATATTCCTCGTAAATACAACCATCTACATAAATAACAAAAAATTTATCTTTGCCTTATTTTTATAGAGTTTTCGATACATTCCAAGTAATTTAAATTGTAACTTGGTACGATTTCAAAAAACTAAATTTGTCTGAGAACGTAAAAACGATACTTATGGTTGCATTCATTTACACAAGAATAACAACTGCACTGCATTAGACTTAAATATTAAAAAAATATGAAAAATATTAACGAAAATAATTCTTTTTTGATATGTGCAAACATGAAAACGGTATTATCTGCAACTCATGGGTAACCTTTCTAATAAAACTAACAATTTTATTGCAACTTTTATCTATATTAGTAAATAAAAAATAAAAGTTAACTTTTAAAATAAACGAGTGAAAATATTTTCTCATTGACAAGGCCATTTATAAATGATGTACTTCAATAATGAAAATTTATATTGAACTTCAAAATAGAACGAATAGTGTGATACATTAAAAAATCAAGAATACATTAGTTTTTGTGAACTATCACATTTTTAAAGTGATATTATTTGTGATCTTTTAATATATATTAAAACGTATATAAACTAACAGGCTTCTTTGTATGCAAACTAATCTTTGGAAGTAATAACAGACAATAGTTAAAATTCCACCAAAGAAATAACTAGAATATTAAGAAACAAATTAACAGTGCTAAATTATATATATAAAGTAATTAGAATATTTTATCAATAGAGAAAAGCAATATAAAAAGAATAACTAAGGGGGGGGGGACAAATATCAAACACGCACACATTAATTTGATACTTATTAGAATTAAGTTCTTTTTAAAACAAAATTTAACATTAATTAAGAATGAAAAAAGTTGTTTATCTTTTTAACTCAAGTAAATATTTTAAATTGAAATAATTAAAAATAAACAAGCAAAACTCAAAATTATTTAATTGTAAACATTCGAAATAAAAATTTGTAAACTTAAATATTTACTGGATTAAGGACTAATGATTGATAAAATGATTTAAAATTCTTCAATTATTTGACATTCACTAAACCGAAAACTAAACAAACATAAATTATGTGAGCTCATTAAAGTCAAACAAATATAATATTTCAAATTTTGTTAGTGGTTTTAATACATCATGGCAGACTAAGATGTTTTTATTTTAATTTTTAATTCAAAATAAATGTCCACGAATCGATTATATGTAAATCATATTCCAAACATTTATTTTTTTAATAAAAATGTGTAAATATAAATATTTTCATAATTTGCGTTTGAGTTAGATTTTAAAAGGCTTTTGGGCCGGACATTAGATCTTTTTTTATGTATATTTATTAAGGTTTTGATAGTTTTCCTTACTGTGTGCGATAGTGATGACATTAATTATTTAAATGAAATATAGTGAATTAAAATAAATTATAGGTGTACCATATTGACAATCATGTAAAGATTAAATATTTATTTATCCGTTAATGCAGTGTTACAAAAGAACCTAAAGCATAAGTTATCAAAAATAATTTTCTTTCAATTTCCAGCATGCAGATTTTAATCTAACTTGTGATTACCGCCAAAAAAAAATTAATATACTCTGGATGAAAAATGACATATCCATACAAATTAAAAAAACCATCTGTTCAAGAACACCATGCCATATTTTTATTTGGTTTAATAACCTATTATAATAAAGTAGAACTGCAATTATTTTGACAAGTATATATTTCACTTTATCGAGATGATCTTAGTATTCTTAGAATGCGTTTTGGTATGACGTTCTAATTAAATCTGCCATTGGCTTATTAGCGTAATCTTTTTCGAAATCGGGTTTTGTCCATTGTTTTTTAATGTTCAAAAGTTGGATGAATTTGATTGGATAATTCAAAATTACCCCTCTATCTTTCTTATCACTTGAAATATACAGCAACAGATACATAGAAGTATTTGTCACAATAAACACACACAGTCTCATCATATATTTTTAAAATAGCTACTAATTGTTTTAATGAAATTTGAGTTAAAATATTCTTGTAGTAATGAAAAGATTTTTTTAATTTATCCAGATGATATTTTTAATATCGGCGAATGGTATTTTTATCAAATACTGTAGAGAGTATTTTTTATATCCAAATAAAGTCAAACAGAATGTGTGAAATGTGTTTTAAGAATCAAATTAAATCTTTTTAATCGTCCAATTGAAGAATTCTTTGTTTTGTTATACAATAAAATTTTCGATTAAACTGCGCAAGCGATGATTTAAATTTTAACCTATTTCAAGCAATAAATTAAAACTTTATAACTACTTTATTTCCAAACATAATAATAATTACATCAACAAGCTAATAACAGAACAGCAGCAACTCCAAAAACTTAAGCTTAACAAGAAGTGAATGGATATTGTCGGGGAAACTTTTTTGTTGCGCCTGGGTTTTACAGGGAAGGTAGCTGTAATTATAGCCGCTAAAACATTAATTTTCGAATTGAAGAATTCTTTGCTCTATTACATAATAAAATTTTAGATTAAATTGAACAAGCGATGATTTAATTTTTAACATGCTTCCCAAGAAACAAATTAAATCTTTAATTTTCCGATTGAAGAACTCTTTATTCTGAACTTCTTTATATAATAAAACTTTCGATTAAATTGCACAAGATGAAATCAACGATGAATTAATTTTTGACTTACTTCCATAGTTGTTTTCGCTAAGTAAATTAAAGTAAAAAGTTCTCATTGAGTTTAAAATAGACCTATCTAAAGATTTTTAAACGACAGAATTGTCAGGAATAATTCTTTGTTTTTTTCGGAATAAATTTGTAGAAATATATCGTTATTTAGAAATATATCTTTATCACAAATTGATTTATAATTTTTACACAAGTATTGTATTCAAATTTTAATATCTTAGAAAATTATTAGTAAAATATGTGTGGTTTTATAAGCATTTTAGTAGTGTTGTTGGTAGTTTATGAACCATCTGTGATCATGAATTTAAAAATGTTATGTAACTTAGCCAAATAACATTCGAAAAGTTTAGTAATTATAAGATGAGGCCGTGGGGGCCTTGTCTGGTTAGGGCGTCGTTCTCGTTACCAAAAGGTGGTGAGTTTGAATCCCGGCTTAGCCGAAGATCCGTCGTGTTCACTAATGGCGACTGGGGCTCGTAAAATGTTCCCGTTACAAATTAATACCTCTGGGGTTGGTTGGAGCCATGCTTTGGGCCTTCACTGGTTTCAAACTCTAAATTGGAAGATTCAGATGGTGCTGCCATCTATGAGCCAAAAGTCATTTTTCCACTTTCGAATGAGGGTGCATATTCAAAAACGGAAGACGCTCTCTCTCTGACTTTATTCTTGAGAGCCTTTGACGGGCGGAATTGAATTGAATTTTGGGATTGAATTGAAAATGGCTGTACGGAATGTGAATTAAAACTTACATATAGATGTTGGTCTGGGGTAATTAAAATAATTGATTTCAAAGTTTACAGTTTATTTAAACCGTAATTGGTGCTTATGGAAACTTCCTATAAAGTTGCTTATGCCACGATGTATTTAATTTTGATGTAAAATTTTTCTCTAGAATTTTCTCGCTTCAAAAATGAAGGGGTTTGATTTTTTTCCTTTCTAAATTATCATCTATGCGTAACCAGTCGGAGATGGCGAGAAAGATATTTGACATGGAATGCCCCGTTTTTGTACATTCTTACATTCTCTTGTATTTTATTTAACTGGAAGAAAAACTATATTTACAATTTTATTTCGATGTCAGGAAACATTGCTTCCGTCTGCAACGAACGAGTTTACGTCTTTCCCAATATGCCGCTGATAGGAAATACATAAAAAGAGTGGTAAAAGATATCCCAACTTCTGCTTTTAACAGCTTTGTTACTAAAGGGGATATATTCAAACTTTCAACATCCATTCAATTTCTTTTTACTTGGTCTGTAAGTGAAATTACATTTCGTGGTGCAAAATAGCGTTTTAGCAGAGATAGGTAAATAGTAAGATTCCGTAAATAGAAAATAGTATGTATAAATGAAATTTTTTGATCATTTTTCTCGCCAAAGTTAGGTACACGTTTTCAACTCGAAGTAAAAAAAAAACTGCTGTTGGGCTAGACACCGTAGTAAATGTCTAAAGTGAATAAGGTTATAATATTTAGTGGCAGCTGATTTCAAAGTTTTCAATTTGTTCAAGAAATGTGATTTTTCTTTTTATTTAACTACAAAAACATATCAGACAGTTGCGTTTGCTCTCTGTAGCAATATTATCAGAAAAGTTGTCAATAAAGTAATCTTTTTTTATTAAGGTTTATTATCTTAAGTTTAATTTTGTTATGGAAAACTTTAAATGAAAAAAATAAAAAAAATAGTTACATCAATTCCTTTAACACACTTCATAACCACTAGATAGGAATATTATTAGTTTATTTTTCTTTTAACGCAATATCGAATTATAAACTTCCTCATTTCGCTCTTCCTCATACTATTTTCTTGTCGTTCAAATAATTATGACGCGATCTCAATTTAGCATGCAAATCTATCTGAGGTAGGGATTTACAAGAAGTGAAAACTACTTATTATGTGACTGCATACATTTAATTCATACATCACTTTATTTTAATGAATCATATAAATTCACTTTTCCTGAACTTTATTTTTCGAGTTCCAAATTATTTAGCCATACAAGGAAAATACTTACCTCTTAAATTTTTTTTTAAGAAATGAATTTCGTCTTTAAAAAACTAATTATAAATAGAAATGAATTCCGTCATTTCTATTTATAATTAGTTTTTTTTTTCATGAACATCTGTCGTAATACATTTTTTGTCATTCTTTAAATCTCGGGATAAACATTTAGAATAAAATCTTTTAATTGATTGTTGTTTAGAAATATAAATATCAATTTACATCTATTTCACTAAAGTGGTTTCGAATTTTCATGAATATTCAGGTAATTTAAGTTGATTCTAGAAATTAATTATATTAATTATTAAAGCAATTTATTGTTTAAATGTTTAAATAATTTAAATTGACCAAGAAAAAAATGTCAAGCGAAGATTAAAAGTATTATTCAGATTAAAATGTGTGTGTGTGTGTGTGTTTTTTTTTTTTTTTTTAACCTAAACAAATTTGAAATTATTCGAAAATACTAAACATTTTCTAAACAATGAAAGTTTAGTTATAAAATACTTAAAAAAATATAACTGAATTTGAAATAAATCTAATAAATTCAAAATAGATAAATTCTCTGTATTTCTTACATCTTATTTAATTTATAATATTAATTCACACTTTCCCTATATATATTCATATATCTTGTTCAAATTTTCAATTGTTAATAAACATACTTTTCTTCATCCACTTAGTTTAAATAAATTTTTTTTTAACTTATAGTGGATGACTCTTGATTTTAATACAGTTTTTTCAAATATTCATTAATTAAATGTAAATAAATTTTAGTTTTATATTTAATGTAAATAATAATATGTAAAAAATAATGTAAATAAATTATCGATTTCTAAATCTTGTTTAATTCATTTAATGAAAAATAAAATATTTTTTATGCTTTAAATAATGTACAATTCGCCGTAATTATTTTTGTTAGTAAATGAAAAAATGATTTTTTATATTTAATTTAGTATCAAGTTTTTGTGCATGCTTTATAACATAGTATGGCATTATACATACGGATTTTTATATATGTGATTCATAACTAATTTTTGATTTTATGTTTTCATTTTATATATTTTCCTTAAAACACAGTTTATCTTAATGATGCTCTAGCATTAAATCGATGCTTCTGAGCAATTTTAACTTTTTCAAGCTATTTACTTCAAACTAGACGTTTAGGATCATGTAAATTTTCTTCCAAAATTGTATTTGATTTCTTTCTTCTTTAACTAACTGTGTTCCAATTAGTAGAACAGATGCCTCCGCATGTCTGTCGGGGTGAGTGCTTGGGGGTTTTCCGCCCGTTTCCTGTTTTACGACAAGTCAATGTGGCTTACTATCTATAAAAAGTATTACTAGAGAGCAATTAAAGCGGTGTATATTATGCCCTACAGATTTCACCTATTAATATTTTTTAAAAACAATCATCTGGGAAATTTCAATTATCATCTTTTCTAAATTTTTTTTTTAATTTTATGCTATATTTAAAGGATTTAGGTTGTATTAAGTGATGATCTATCAATTAGAACTTCTTCATTAACCCTTCTATGTAAAATAAACAATTTTAATGTGAATCTAATGAACAAATACATCTAAGGTTAATTATCAATATGCTAAATTTAATAATTTCAATTTTTATACAAATATTCGAGATTAATATAAAAGAATCTATGTATGTTTACGTCATAATTTAAACTATCGTAGATTAAATAGTAATTCTTCCTTAGAATGTATTGACTCTTATACTTCTGAGATGCAGAGTTATTGAAAATGATGGTTGAAGAATCTAATAATTTTCCAATTAAAATAAATAAAATCGACAGTAAATGAATCCTTCAATGATAATGAAGATATCTCAGAAAAGTGCTGACTTTCCCAGAGAAATTTTAGCTTAATCTATTATTAAAGTAATGCGTTCTTTGTTTTCACTCTTTGTAAAGAATATTAATAGAAAAAGGCAAATACAATTTTTAATCAAATCCCAGATTGTTTCATAAAAATACCTAATGAACTATCATTATTTTATAAGGATTTCGGTTACGATTACAGCGATGAAACATAAAAAAAAAAATTTATTACAGCATTTGTTTCTATTTGCTGTGGTTTATTTTGGTTGGACGTTAACAATTCATTCGCTTTTGCCTTTCTATTCTATAATCAGCTTAAATATTTTTTCTTTAAAATTCTCGGAGTGTGAAGTGTTTGTTCACCTCACCTAAGCTTCCCCTAATGTCACACATTTCATTTACCAAACAATCAGACCACAGTCGCTGAAAGAAGAATAAACTTACACCGTCTGATTTAAACGGGTGCTTACCAAACACAATATCTCTTTATGGTCTTCGAGAAATTGCAATGGCGTCTGATTTCTAAGACCGTTAGTTGGAAAAAAAAATGGCGAATTTTCAAACTTGCGAAGGGGAAAGTCGGTTTAATAACCAGGAAGATTTTTATCAATCCTCGTTATGGTAACCTCCGATGTAGATGGAGAAAACAATAGGGTGGATCACGCACGCTCACACAATGGGACTTTCATGAAATTAAGAAGAGAAGATTCGCTTACAAAGATATCTCTTGTTCTGCACAATATAGTTCTCTTGCCAATTGACCATAACACCGTACACGCTAATGATGGGTATGTGCTAAGTAGGACTAGGTGAGATACTATCTCCCACATTCAACAAGTGAATTGACCTACCTGAAGAAGAGAGTATTTTAAACTCCATCGCTTGAGGCACACAAATACTAGAAATTATTGACGGTGAAAAATCATGTCTTACATAGATTAAAATGACAGAATTATTTTACCTCTATTTTTATTGCTTTAGAAATTTATTGCATGTAATCTAGGAAAAACTTGAAATATATTTTAAAGTTATTTTAAGTCCGTTTAAATGAACATCCTTGAGAATAAAGATGATTTCTCTTTTGTTTTTTCTCATACACGTAATTTAAATGGTTAAAAATCAGTTTTGTTCTGTTTTTTATGTTATCTTTACTTTTTTTAATATATGATTTCTATTTAATTCAGCAATGTTCATAACAGATAATTAATTAATTTAATTCAGATTAAAATATTCAAGAATTTTTTAGTAAATACAAAAGATTCTATTTTAGATTGATATCTTAGTTTATTATAGTATCGTGCCAATCAGCTAGCTTTCACGGATGTATCTTTGAATGGAAAATTTAAAGTTAACTTTCTGGAGAAAAATAGCTATATTTGAGGTATTTTTTTTAACTATGTTAATTATTTACTTGTCAGCTTTATTCAAAATGTTATTTTGCAGTGCGAAATGACATTTCACGTACACATTAACTAAAAAAATCAAATGAGGTGTGGAAATCCTTAAAATTCCATTTAGTTACGATGTTATTAAGTATTAAAATCGAGATTCTTTTCATATAATGTATGCCGACAGTTGCCATTTTCAAACAACCAAAAAGCACTTCCGTTGTTATGGGTAAAAACAATATTTTTTTAAAAAAAATCGAAAAAAATAATTATTATTATTAATTAAAAAAATCATGAGGACAAATTAAAGCAGAGGTTCCGATGTTTACACACATTTCTTCTAATCTCAAAGGCTAAGCGTAAATGAAAATTTTGTAAAAGGAGAGATAAAACACGCTCTTATTCTTGAAGCAAACATTCCATTCTTGAAGGAAAGAACAACGCGTTTCCATTCTTGAAGCAACATTCTTTTCTCAAGATCAACAAGAAGACTCACATTTTCACTAGTGTCTCGAGGTAGAGTCCATAGCCGGGCTCCAGATGGGAATTATAACGCATGCGCACTTGAAGAAAGTGGTGGTAATAATTTGGCGGTATACAATGTGAACATTTAGTTTTAGCAACCCTGTTTGCTTAATTATGGAGCTGAGTTTCGGGACTCTATCAGAGAAATGAATTTCGCCCCCCATTGAGATATATCTTTCCAGTTACTCATTAAAAAAAAATAATGATTGCAATTATTATATTTCCTTCTTATTTCTATACTTTAATAAAGATATTATAAACTTTGTGTCATGTATTTTTTCCAATATTTTTGCGTGCTAGCAATAAAAAAGAAGGATCCATTTCCTTCTGATTTCTGTATTTAAATAAATAGATTATGAACAAAAATGAGAATAAAATATCCTGTGTAAAAAAGTCAAGGTAAAATTACATCAATTTTTTTTCACTAAATATATGAAACAAAACATTTATAAATTTTATCACTTCATTATGCTTTTATGACCAAACTATATTTTATGCCTGGTTAATAAATTCATTATTTCGAATTTTTCATTATTTTAGATTTTTTTTTTTAACTTTATTATGTTTATACACCAAAACAATATTTTATGTGTGTCTGGTTTATAATTATTTATCTCAAGTAATTTCTTTAAAAGTGAATTTTTTTTGCATGCATGAATTGTTTTAACATGCTTTGGATGCATTATAAATTTCAATTAAAAAAAACAAAATTAACACACTATGTTACTTAATGTGTACATTGTCTATTTTTTAATTTAAAAATTAAAAAATAGACAATGTAAATCACTTAAGATAAATCAAAAGCTTCCAATAAATTAAACTTCTGTAGTTGGAGAGTAGAACTTTATTTCAAAAAATAAGATTTTAGTTTTTATAAATGAGGAATATAGCGATCTAAATAATAAGCTTCTTACTATGAATTTTGCCGAACAATCAATTTATTGTTTGAAATATTTTTTAATTTATGTATTTCAAATGTTAATTTATGTATTCAAATGTTATGTATTTTAATAATATATTTCAAAACATAAAATTCTTTCCTTAGCAGCTACTTTGAATATAATTTCCTTAGCAGCTACTGTCAAAAGAGATATTAAGATTATACATAAAGTTTGTTTAATAAACATAGCAGCTATGGTATTCATAAACATTTGTAAATTACGAATTTATCCACTAATCAGTAATTAAAAATTCCCGACTTTTTATACAATTTGTTGGTATATCTAAGAATAAAAAATAATCCACTGTTCAAACAATACATAGAATTTATATTCACAATCATGACGATTTAACCAACGAATACTTTGTGAATGCTATTAAAAATATAACAATACTAAGTCGTTACTCTTTTTGAAAGGATAACGGATATGTAAACAAAATACACTTTCTAGCCAGATGAATTTATCGCGTTATTTGGATCGCCAACCCGCTGAATCTCAGCTAAAATCTCGTACTCAACGCGCATGCGTTAGAATTCCCATCTGGAGCCGAGCTTAAGGGACTCTATCTCGAGACACTAGTCACATTTTCCATCAAGAAAAGAACAACATACCTCTGTTCTTGAAGGGAACATTCCATTCTTGAAGGCAAGAACAACACGCTTCCATTCTTAAAGCGAACAGAATTCCGAAACAAAATACATTGAGACATAACCAACTTTAAAATTAATTTAAATATGCTTTAATCATTATTAATTACGATCATTGTAATTAAAATTTTGAACTGTAACATTACAGTTTATATTTTAAGTTGGAAAGAGACCAACAACCTGATTACAAGTTTTGTTCTATTCCATGCAGCCATTATCATAACACCAGATAAAAATTCAGCTGAGAAATAAAAATAAAAATTTTATTTATAAAGATAATTTATTATTTTTGATTATAATGTTAATCAATTTTCTTCAAAGCAAAAAAATGGAAGATTGTATTGTGATATTTTTATGGTATCAATATACATACTCGATTCTATTGATAATAATAAACAAATTCCTTAAAATACCGAATAAATAAAGTTCTGAAAAATAAATAGCCTTTATCCCATAAATTATTCTGTATAAATGCTATTCACAAAAAAATAAGCACACAAAATTCTTAATTAGGGAATTCATTTAAAAAAAAATAAATCGTTTACTTTTCAAGCAAATTGATTATTGACTTCTGTTCCCATAGCTATTTAAAAACTCGATCGGTTTTAATATAAGGTAAACAAGATTTTTTACAACATTGTTCTAATTTTAATGATTTCAGCAAAACTTTGTCTTCGAAATAGGACATGATGTTTGCTTCCAACCTTTAACAGTTCATCAATATGGAAAAAAGGCAACTAATAACAGACTCGTAAAAACGCACCTTGACTAATCACGAAGTCAGTTGATTTTGGAAAGATTGACCCATTTCCTCACAAAATGCACCGACCACTTCGCATTATTCACGAATATTGTCAAGTGAGTGACTGCCGGGCGTGAAAGGATGGTCCAGAAGAAACGAGTTCTGCTGATTGTTTCGACAAATCACTGTTAAAATTTCCTTTCAGCTGTTAAAAGTTTTTACAAAGGGTCATATGCCATTGGATCAATTTGGGTTATTCACCTGCGATTTATCAATGTATTTTTTGCTGTTACTTTCATGTGTTGCTTGTCTTCTATATGAAACCTGTTCAAGATCAAATCAATTATTATTTTTTTCATATTTTTATTAAATATTTTATCTAAATTTATATATTAATGCTATTATCAATGGGTACAAGTATGTGTGTTTATTTAAAGTGTCATTGAAATCTCTCATCTTTATGAAATATGTGATTTAATCATTTTTTTCTGCTCTGTAATTTCACATTGAACTTGCTTTATTTAAAGAATGCTACGGGGTTGCTAGGAGTACAGAAAGAATATTTAGGGCAACAATTGACTTAAGTGGGCATAGATAAAACTGACTGAGTGGGCATAGATATATTTTTTTATTTCTACTGGTGGACACCCTTGAGCAAGTAAGTACATTAGCCCATTTGCCGCAGCAAGGCCGGAAATTGGCACTCATTTTATCATTACCCGGTGGGCACCTGTGAACCAAGTCACAGAGATACGAGTAGCATCGCCCACGCCACACCACCACAAACCCGTTTATATGGCGGCCACATTCATCCATCATCTAAGGAAAGGACAAGAAATACAGAGAGAGAAAGAGAAAGTACATCCATGCCCGAGCCGGGTTTCGAACCCAGGTCCTCCCCATCCGTAGTCAGTTTCGCTAACCACGAGACAGGTTGGGCGGCTAAACTGAGAAATATTCCTCCATTTATTACATCAAATGTTTTGTATTTGAGAAGAGAATTTATCTGATTTTTTAAAATTAATTTTAAGTTACTATTACACACACACATATATACATATATGTGTAAATATATGTATTATATAAATACATATAAAATAAGTTTAATTAATACTTGAAAAAATTATAATGAAAGCCGCGTTTTGGATGAAACTTCCAGATATTTAAATTATAAGCAATATTTTAAACTTGATTTTTAACATGATGTTAAAATATTGAATTAATAATTTTCTATTATTTAATGATTATTATAATTTAAATATCTTAAGTGATGTTTCAAAAATATAAAGTATTCGATTTAAAAATAACTTTTTATTTTGATATTATATTGAGAAATTAAAAGAATTATAAAAGGAAAGAGTATTCGATGATTTTTTTGTATAAACAATAAAAATTAGGATTTGCTGAAAGATAGAATTTTTTATTTAATGTGTGAATTGATTATAGTTTAAATATCAGACTTAGTGGTTAAAAGAATTATAAGCAATGTATTCTACTTTTTGAATAAAGACTAAAAATTAGGGTTGTAAATTTTTAATTAAAAATTTTTTTAAGATTAGCATGATTTGAATATTTATTCTATTTAATCAGTAGTTCATAAATTATCTTGCAAAAAATTTAATTCTGAGAAAGGAAGAATAGCTTGAGAGAAAAAAAAAAAATAATGAAAACTTTTTTAACTTAAGCCCATAGGTACTTCAACAAACTAACTTAATATTTTAAAAAATTATGAAGTCGACTGAAATTCTTTTTTCTCAAAAAAGGAATCACTAAATTGTGTGCTTCTGATATAATAAATAAAACAACTAGATAATTAAACCCTATATTAATTATTTTACTTCAACTTTGCCTTACATTAAAAAAAATACAGATACATGTAGATAGGTCCATCACACGATAAGTTTATTTGTGAAAGAATCAAAAATTATTTTCCTTTAAGTAAAAATGTCTACAACCCAAGAATGAAAATTGTACCATATAAACATTTTACCCATTTTAATTTTGTAAGAATGATATTTATACAAACTTACCATTTTTTTAAATAAAAGCTAAAAAATATATTTCATTTAATGGTACTTTATCACACTATATGAGTTTAATGTTAAAATATATTTCCCGTTTGTCTTAGCAATTGAAATATTGGTGTTGCCATGTTATTGAATTATTGGTGTTGCCATGGAAGCAAGGAAAAAAGTAAACAAAAAATACATATTTTTGAGGATATACCGAAATAATTATACACTAAAACTCGTACTCGTATGCAATTTCTATATAATCATATTTTTTAATCCATCATACTTATTAATTAAAAGAGAATATGATGATTGATAATAAAGAATCTTCTAGCATTTGCAACGAATCATATTGTTATTCAGAACGTTTATCCTAAATAAAACATTTTACTTGATTGATCACATTATTTTCTTCAGCTTAATTTTCATATAATGTTACTCTCACATATATTTTTAAAGGTATGAATTATATGTTTATAAAATCTCTCCACTGTAAATGAGTTAACAATATGATATGAAAACTGAAGAAAGATATATTATTTGTTAATTTTATGCAGTTTTTATGAAAGAAAAGATTCGAAGTTCGAGTTACATACAAATTAAAAAAAGAATCGAATTTATGGTGAATTGTTTTATGTACGTAGGAAAATAGTTTGTAATATTTAATTTTAATCAATATAAAATTGGGGAAAACATACTAAACACAAAAGCTGTAGTGAGATTAAGAATAATTTAAGATTCAAGTTGTTTATATATTTCAAATTTCAAACGGTAACGTGCGAATGTATTTTTATTCCAGAAAAAAAATATTTATGTATGATATAAAGAGTGAAAAGTTTACACAGAATTAAAAGTTTTTTTTAAAAAAATTTTATATTAATATCCCCATTTTTTTTATTTAAGCAAAATTGCTAAATTTTAACTACTAGTGTTTTCCTTCTAAAATATCCAAATGGCTATACTCTTTAAAATTATAAAACTAATAACTGTAGACAGTTAAATTTTTATCACACAGTTTAAATTTTTGCTTAAAAAATCTTGCGAAGAAAGTTATTTTTTATAGCTTGATGTAAAAGGTTAATGTTCCATTTTTTAACAAAGACACAATAATTTGTAAAAGGGAGTTACAACCCATTTTCTTCAAAATTTTACGAACTAAAATCATTGAGCTATTAATTTTTTTTATAGTAAATAATCGCGAATCACAATTTTTTACTGTTCTATTATCTAAAAATAACGAGAATCCCAGGGGAAATTGTCCATCTGCGGCCAAAAAAACAATTCTCACGCCCGTAATTACTCGACCGCACTTCCTTTTAAATCCATCCCCTTTAGATCCTCTGTTTCATTACGGTATACTATTGAACCGGATATGCCTCTGGTGTGACGTCACAAGAAAGGGTAAAAATATCGATATAAAGCCCATCATCGCGTGTGCAGTCCGTTACCTCCCATGGGATGTATCCTTTTTCAGCTTCCAAATCATTTAACGGAATTTAGGTCACATGACAGTTAATTTGAAGCGCCGAGAAAGAAAATTAAATGGTTTGACCATGAACGGTTAGTTTCATTGTAGGTCAAGTTTTTGAGATAATAATTCTATTTAAAATCGAGCACTTTCAACTTTCTATTTTTATTGATAAAAAATATTTTAAAGACCCTAAAATACACACAAATATTTGTTTATTTAATTTTTATAACTTTACACGGAGAAATAAAAATGTTAGTTGAAAATTAGATAAATTTTCTGTTTGTTGATTTACATAAATACAATTATCTGAAATATCAATTGCTTCTCTACTTGAAGCAGTTTAGTTTCGTGATATTTTGAGAAGATTATATAAGAATTTTTAAGCAATTCTTTCTTAGCAACTCTTGATTAGAAATAAAATCTGATTTTTAGATACTAACATCTTTTATAGGATTATTTTCATAATTATATTGAAATTAATTTTAAAATGGTTCATTCTAAAATAAACATCGAAAATAGTTTAATCTCAATTAAACTCAAAATAACCTATAAAAATGGTTCGAATAGAATTAAAGTATAGTTTTCAATAGGAATAAACCATTAAAATGTTTTATCTTGGAATACTTTTTACTTAATTCAAGTTTCATAGGTTAATTGAGATATATCTAAAGGAAAAAAAAATATCTCATGTTTAAATAACAATATCTATCGTAAGTTCTGAGTCATAACGAAAATATTTGTAACATTTGTCAAGCATTTTAGGTTTTAAAATATAAACTGGAACAAAATTTGAAAAACTTACACATTTATATTCAATAACATAGCAATAAAAAATTTAGATTGTAGACATTATTAGTTCTTTTTTTTAACTTGGAAAAATAAACTCTCCAATTCTTAAGTTAGTTGAAAAATATTCTCAATTTGAAAAAAAAAAAATTATTAAAAAAAGAAAGTTTTAGTTCAAGATTAAATTGAATAAGGAAGTTTTTATATTATAACTCTGCTAATGTTTTGTATATGAAATATTTTTCATTATATTAAAAAATATAAATTTTTTTATGATAAGTTTAAAATATTTCCTAATTTGTTGTTTTTCTAATTTTTTATTGTTCTTTGTTATTTTATCCAATGCTAAAATAATAAAAAATATTGATAGAATGTTAAAATAATAATGCAGATAGTTTTATTCAGTTAACAGAAAAGCTTATTTTTTATGTAGTAATATATTTTGATAGGGAGATGACCGTATTAATATAATTAATGATTTAAAAATATTAATTTATAAATTCTTATAGCTATAAAGTAAAGCCTAATATTTAAAAATTTGTATACACAGTTTCTTATGAAAATAATTTTAACTAATGAAATTTATGTTTTATAAAACGTTTTGAAATCCAAATGAAAAATTTTTTTAAACATTTTTTCTTTGTTTCGCTAGTTTTAAGATAACTTATTTAACATTATTTGATCACCAAACAGGCAGCCAAACAGTAAACGCTTTGGTCTGTTGTTTAACAAGTTCTCGGTTCGAATCCCACCTTAGGCATGGCTGTTTGCAGTGGTTGAAAATCCACGTATTAAAATCCAAGTCCCAGCTTTATTATATATTTACTCTTCATGTTCATAAAATGATCATTGAGTGAAAAATAAGCTCAAACTCAATTCTGAATTATACATTTTTCTTAAGTTTGGGAAAAAAATAGTAAAGTCATTATTTGAAGAATAAAATAGTTGATACTCGAGAAAATTCTAAGTATACTTCACTGATTTTTTTTCTTTCCTTTTTTTGTCGAGTGAGTTAACAGTATGGGGTGCACTGCTCCACTTTTTTCAACTGAACCGTTATTTGGTGTAGAGTCCGACTTCATCAGTACACATATGCCATAGGTACCCCTTTATAAGGTAACCATTCATACTTCATTCATATAAGGAAAGAACAACGACAAGAGAGAGAGAAAGCTAAAATACATCCCTGCTTGAACCGGGATATGAATCCAGGACCTTCCTACTCGCAGTTGGGCATGCTGCCCACTAGACAGGGTGGACGGTAGTACATTAAGTTAACGAAATAATATTAGATTTTTATAAATAAAGAATAATATATATATATATATATATATATATATATATATATATATATATATTATTTTTTTATTTTTTTTTCTTGCTGAGTGATTGAAACAGACTATGAAATAAAAATATTACATACTTTATTCAGTTTTACATCTTATCATTTGAGTGCATCTAACCAAATTAAAAGAATAAGATATAATTTAATAATTCATCAGAAATTATAATGCTACTAGGTAATACATATATTTATAACAAAGATTGATATAAAAAGACGGTATTACTCAAATTTTAGAACAATCTATTGGAAAATGTCTTTTAAATTTTGCATCAAATTTCATTTTTTAGAACAATTTTTTATTCTTCTTAAAAATGATCCCTATGAATTACCTATGAGTTAAAAAATAAATTACCTATGAATTCAAAAACATAAATAAAATAAAACATATTTAATTTTTTTTTCATTTTATTTTTTCCAACTATATCTTGAAGACTGTATTTAACATAATATTGATATAATGCACCGTAACTTTTCTTCAAATTTTAAAAATACGTTTTGCTTAATATTGTTGATGAAATATATTAAAAAACTTATAAAATAAAATTTTTTTAAAAATTAGTTTTTATGAAACAAGTAGAATACTTTTGTAAATTTATACCTAGAATAGAAAAATCTTTTCTTTTTTTTTAATATTTTTAAAATTTTCATGGGATTTTTCTTAGTTAGCAATTTATTAAAAAAAAATTTCATGTTTCTTGAATTAAGTTTTAGAAAAATGAGTATTTAAAATTTGCTCAAAGCATTAACCATTTCTATTAAATTGGACTGCAAATTTCTTACAATCAAAATCCTAAAATATGCTAATCATGAAATTACGTTATATTTCATAATTTTTGTTCATTATTTCATTGAAAAATTGATTACAAATTTGAGTTTTGTAAGGAGTTTTGAGTATTATCAGTCAGTTTGAAAAATTACATGCTACAATTGATGAATATGTACTTGCTATTTCTTTATAATCTTTCTTGTCTAGAATTCTTTAAAAACTAACAATAACCATCATCATGTTTAGACATAAATTCTAGAAATGAAATTTCTCACTTTATTTTATAACATATCCTTCATGTGATTTTTGAAATACGAGTATTTAATATTATTTTGAGGAATAAAAATGTGGATGTTGTCTTAATTTAACGCATATGAAACAATAAAATTGTCAGTTTAACATTCATATTCATAAAACTAAATCATTTTAGATCCTTGATCACATATCCTTTTTGCTATTTAACTGAAAAATATTATTTTGACATTTCAAATGGTATTTTTTAACAGACATGTCTTAAATGACAACCAAATAGTAATTCCTTTTATAAACAAAGGTTTCTTCTTTTACATAAATTAAACATAGGGCAAAGTCTAAATTGAGGTACCATTTTGTTTCGCAAAATATTTGGCGATAAAATGTAATTTCTGGTAACCCCAGTATTTTCGAATCGTTAAATAATGTAGTTTTAGAGTTGCAATCTTGTTATTAACCTTTTGGCGCCAAAAAATAGCCAAAACATCAAACGGTACCCTAAATTAAACTTTACCCTAAAAACATACCTTTATGCAAGGGAAATGAGAATAGAATTATATCTAAGATTTCAGTACAATTTTTGAAATTATAATGAGTTATCTTTATTGGATGCCCTTCAAAATTAGCATTTAAGCTGTAGATTTCGACCGAGAATTTCCTTACTCTTAAACTCTTCAACTAAAAACATAAACAATTCTACTTTATTTGAGCAATCTAATATTCAACACACATATAAAAAAGCATTCCACTTATATTTTTTAAACAAATTATCATATTTATGCCACAAAATGATAGTAAACAACAAAAGAGATACCAGAGGTACATTAACAGTTGTTGATGGTCTTCTTCACTCCTTTTTTTTAAAAAAAAGATAATAATCATCTAACAACGTGCAGTAGTAATTACCCAGTCTACTTTCAAAAGGAATGGCGATGTTTTCTTTCGCACACATAAAAAAAAAGATGCCAAATAAAAAAATAGTCTTAATTTCTCAAGACGTTCTAGTTTTCATCTCGCGGGGGTTAAAAGGGGATCTGCGGATTTAGTTCATTAGAACATTTCGACTTCGAACGAAAAAGGAAGTAAGTTCCAGTGGAGGAAGAAGTTTCTGAAGAAGCCTCCAGGTGTGGAATATGGAATTCCAAGTATAGGACGTGATGGCTGGCGGGCCTGGTTGAATCGAGATGTTATAGAGCAGTAACTCACCTGCTCGTAAAATTTCCTATTTGAAATTAAGCGTGCGCAAACAAAAGCAAGATAAATAACTCTCTTCATGCAAGTCATTATCAATACAGTGGCCCCATCCGGCTAATTAAAAATCTTTTTGGAGAATTTTTTTTATTTGTTGCGTAAGGATACGGATATGAAGAGAGTGTCCTTTTCTTGAAACCTAAATTAAGTATGCGCAGATATTCTATTTTTAACTACGTTTAATCCACTTGCATTGATCCTGCTTTAATTAAACCGTTTCCCCACTTTGATTAAAATTAAAACCTTCACTCTTAAGAATTAAGCACCTTTATAAAATACAGAATTTTACTAGCGTTTTTTATTAATAAATTTTTTTCATTTAAAAAAAAATTTATTCATCACCTGAAGCAGGGAAAAAATATAAAAAATAAAAAATTTCAAAATGGTATAACACTAAAAATTTGGGAGAAACTAAAAATTCGGAAAAAATGGAAACAATTATAAAAACTAAAAATAATAATTAATTGCTAATTTCAAATAATAGAAATGTAATATTCAATTATTGAGTAAAATTTGATGAAAACTAACTTGAAATAAAGAAAATTGAATGAAAAATTAAAAAAATATTTAAATCATCCATGCCAATTTAAACTAACCATAAAGTTGATGTTATGATTTATTTATTGCTTGCATAAATAATCAAATATTAATATTTAATGTGCTTTGCATGTTATATGAAATAAATTTATCTTTACTTAATGGTTAATAAGTATTTATTTTTTAATAGTGGTATCAAGAGAGACAAATCTCCAAGAATGTATAAAATAACCAATCCCACTAAGATATTGGCCAACATTTTCTTTCCAACTGCTCACTGAAGAGCTAATCTCACAGACAAATTGACTTGTTTTTGATGGGTGGACAAAATTGTATATTGAATATTATTATTGAAAACGATTATTTATATATGAAAACGATATTGTGAGTTAAACACTCACAGACCTATTATAAGTAAAATAAAGTGACGTACAGATGATCTCAACTGTAAGGAAAGAAACAACCACTTTATGTTTAATAATGAAATAAAAATAATTATGTTTGAAATAATCCAATTTCTTAAAGAAGTCTTTATTTAAGGATATTGTGAACAAATCGAAAATAAGAGATAGGTTTTTTTCTTTCTTTTTTTTTTTTGAAATCTTTAGCTCATTCTTAAAACTTTATTTTTAGAAATGAAGCAAAAATCCATTACTTATCCTTGTGAGTGATACGTTGTTAAACTATCCTTGGTTTTGTATCTGTGAAAGTTTTACAACTGATGCTGGTTACTTAGAAGATTGTTTACGCAAGTTGGGTGTCAATGAATAATTTTTACAATTTTTTTTAAAACTTGTGAGAAAATAAAAAACTTAAAAGAACCATTTTTAGAAATGAGCCAAAAAGTTTCAGTAATGAAATTTTTTTTTATACAGACTAGGAGAAAAATACGCCAATATTGTTGTTAGGATTAATCTAATATATTTTTCGATGGTTATTTGAGTTATTATGCTTCTACTTTGAAAATTGTTAAATTATCCTTGGTTATGTTCTTTTATTTTTTTTTTTATTTTTTTATAGCAAATTTGCATTTATCTAAATTTGGAGAGCATATTTAAGGTTATTTAATGATGAGGCTAATAAAATTTGGGGAACAAAATGTATGTAGGATAATAAATTTTATTCAAACTAACCATCAATAAAGAAACAATAATTCTTTATTGTGCTATAATTTTTGACTAAATTTAAAAACTGAAAATGCTTATGTAGAATTTTTCTGGAATTTCTGAGAAATCAGTCTATTAAATCTCAAATCTAGATTTAATTTGATTAGTTGATAAGTTATTAGTAAAAATTTATTTTTGTATTACATAGAAATAACATTTTAGATTAGATTATTTATAATTGAGATTACTGAAAATTATTTTTTTTGTCATTCTATTCTAATCATAAGATTATCTCATCATAAATTCTTATCTTTTTTCTATTTTAGAAATTTGAATACAATAGAGAGAACTGTTTCCACGAAAAATTGTTTCAATACTTTTCGATATTTTTCATAGTCACGTAAAATTACTTTTATGAAGAGAAATATACAAAAGAAGTCGAAGAAAACTTAATTCTAACTTTCAAGAGAAACTCGAAAATTGAATTCTGAATTTTAAGGAATGAAGATGGAAGGTGACAAGAATTTAGTTTTATATGGTTAGTAATTGACTTAAAATTATATATAATGATAAATCACTAAATTTGTTATATCACTGAAATTATTAAGTGTATATCCCCAATGTTGTATTATTGAATGTTGCCAAAGCGTTCATAATAAAAGAATAAATCCATTCCTTACAGAATTTATCAGTAGTTATTCCAAATTTATTATACATTGTTTCTGAAAACATCATGTGCAATAACAAAAAGTTATTTATTGTACAATATTTCTGAAAACAAATATTTACTCTCATAAATATAAATGTTTCGTTAAATATATTTTATCATAAATTGTTTGTTAAACTATTTCTAGTCTAAAATTAGGTTTATTTTCCGAACTTTATCATTATTGCTTTAACGAGTCACTTTCTCTACCTCGAGATATAAAAAGAATAAAATCGATAACTGCTCAATAAAAATGGAATCAAAAAGCAATTTACAGAAATCTATTTTTCACCCTTGTTGCTTTAGGGATTAGGTCATAAACACTGCAAAATTAATAAGGAAAAAAAAATAATAATTCATTTTTTTTTCCGAAAGTGTTTATTTGAAACTTGAAAGTGTTATGTAAAGAGCATTTTGATTCTAAGGATAAAATAATTCCGAAAATGTATTGTTTTCTAATGCGACTAACTTAATATTTTATTAATAGTTGAAAGAATGTTTATTTTACATATGTTAATTTATTTTAATTTTAATAATAATATTTGCTATTTAATTAAAACTGTTAGCAAACATGTTACCTTAAAATGACATTTTTATTTGATGCATTTTTATATTAACGTGAAGATAAATGTGAAATATTTGACACGTGTTTAATTTATATTTTTTGAAGTATAATTCGTAATGATATTCTTAACACCATTTTGTTCTGAAATATTTGGGGTGTCGTTTTAAAATGTTCAAATAAAAGTACTTATTGCAAACAACATCATACAATTCAGCAAATATTTGAAAAAAAAAACATATGGTAATATAATTGGTAATATTCTAAACATTTTTTGTTTATTACCAGCCTAGAATTAGTTTTTTTTTCAAATCGAATGCATTTGCTAAAACTCAAGGTTTATCCTGATTGATTAAAATTGCAATTATACTACTGCCTTTGTTTCTAAATGATATCTACTTTTTCCAAAAGTAACTGCAAATTTTTTTATCGTGCTTCATTATTTCTCAATCCCAAATATTTTTGTAGATTTTATTTCATTTTAAGTATAATATTTTCAATTTTTTTTCACAAGTTACAATGCTTTAAATAGCAAATGTGTATTATTTTTACTTCATAACAACTTAATTTTTTTTACGTAGGTATGAATATATATATATATAGTTGACGAAGCTTTATTTATCAAAGTCCAAAACGAGAACTAAATGGTTGTTGTTGTCGTATGCCAGCCAGGCTGGCAAATATGGGGTGCGCTGCTCCACTTTTCCAACTGAACCATATTTGGTGTGGAGTCCGACTTCCTGAGTACACACATGCCATAGGTACCCGTTTATAGGGTAGGCAACCATTCACACACGCAAAGAAAGGACAAAGACAAGAAAGAGAGAGAGAGAGAGAAAAAGTACATCCATGCCCGAGCCAGGATTCGAACCCAGGTCCCACCCATCTGTAGTCAGGGTCGCTAACCACTAGACAGGTTGGGCGGCAACTAAATGGTAAATGGTTAATTTAAAAATGAAATTAAAGAATTTCTTAAAAGTATTAAGTGTGCTATTATTAACTGAGATTATTTGAAATTTTTGTTTACTTATTTTTATAAATGTTTCATTTGTAAATTAAAGAAAGTTATTTCCTTGCTTATTATTTAATGAAAAAAAATTGAGTGTACTAATAATATTGGAAACTAGTGATTAATTTATCGATGGAAAATTTATGAAAATTAATATGCACTATGCCTAAAATTAAAGCATACTAAATAAATTATAATAAAGTTCCTTTTTCCAAACAATTATTCATTTATTTATTTTACTATATAAAAAGGATTCTATTATATAGTTTTTGTAAAATTTTCAAACTCCTTAATATTTTGAATTATGAGCTTTTAAAATTTTATTGACTCATTTATATTTCTAATAAAAACTTTGAATACAGTGTGTGTATGTAAATAAAACAGATGGAAATAAATCCCTTTTGCTTATCATAAATCCTCATTTTATTTATCTTTTTCTCGTTCCAACTTTTACTTACACGCATAAAATTCATTTAATGTAAACTTTTCTTCTAAATTTTCTTTTTCATTTCCTAAAATAATTTACTCTGCAAATCTTGCCAGTCCCTATTATTCCATTCGCTTCACAATTTAACATCAATTTGTCACGTCTCAGTTCAGGTCCAGCTCAATTATTCCCCCCTTGTGGGTTGAAAAACATCGCAAACGGCGGGAGAAAAATCAAATGTCTGTGAAAGAATAAGTAAAAAGAACAAGGTCAACCGACAAGATAAAAAAAATCATACTAGGAATGAAGAAAAACGAATAAAAGAGGATGTGCAAGTGAGAAATGGCCTTGGATGGTCAGCCTGCTGAGCTCAACAACCGACCTCCGGTTTTGATTGGGGACAACAACTGGAAAAAAGAGGGACAGAGCAGAAATGGTTTTATAGTCTGTAATTCAGAATGACTCGTCTCACCAGAATCGAAATAAAAATCCCTAAAGTAAAAATAAGAAGTCGAATAATTCCCTTTAAAAATGGTAGAAACCACTTTATGGAGATACGGAATTAAGTTGTTAAAGCTTATCGGACCATTGAGGACTTTAAATAGATATGCACTTTCTTTTTAGGTTATATTACCAAAGGTGAATTCACTTTTTAAATGGCGCGCGCCAATTATTGTCAAACAAACGATTGCTATAGTAATTATTATGAAAATGTAGTTATTTTGGGTTAAAAAATGTCGATTTGGATTAAAGCAGTTCTTAGCGAGTGTTTATTTTTATTTTTAATCCTATTTAATAAGAATCGATACTACAGAATAAAAATCCACGTGGTCATCAAATTAATAAAATAGAAGAGATGAATTAATAAGTGTGTACAATTATTTTTTATGACTTCTAGTAATTAATGGTCTTCTCTTTAATTAGTTTACAATATTGAGTCACTACATTAGTTCTTTTTATTAATGATGGCACTGCTTAATAAATCGGCTCATTCTTTTACTACACTAAGTGAAAAGAAAAATTATTGATAATTATCTGTTCCTCGTGTCTTGCAAAATTAATCACTCCGTATTTCTATTGAAGAAGTTTTCATACATCAATTGGCAGCAATAAATAATAATGTTAAGTAGGAAAGTGAATCTTCTTAGCTGTTCGAGGGAATTGCTTCTGTCAAAAGCGAAATACTTCTTCCTTATTTCTATTCACTTAGAAAATGAAGATCTTTCATTGCTTTCATATTAAATATGGCTGTACAAAAATAAAATCCATAAACTAAAAATAACTGCTGATTAATTAAATTAATGAAATTAAGAAGTTAAAAATATAATTCACTAGATTAAAACATTATTATTTCTTTGTATAGATGTATGAGTAGGGTTATTTCTACTAAATTTTAAGCATATATAACTTCATTAAATACATATTATTTAAAATTAATAAATTTTAAATGACATGTATATAATGATCCATATAAATATACTTGAATTCTTATTCTGTAAATCCACTGAATTTCCGCCAGATGTTGTATTTAGAATAATTGAACAAAATAGAATTTCAATTTTTTTGGGGATCCCTTTAAAATTGCTTACTTATTTATTAATTAATGATACTTAATAAATTTATAATTAATTTCAATGATATTCATTCCATTTATTAGACATCTTTTAGTAATTTCTATGAATAAAGAAAAAATATTTACGCCAGTTTTAGATTCCTTTCTTTTACATTCCATTAATTAATTTTTTTTAAAGGAAATTACGATATTTAGTTAATAATTTTGAAAATATAGAAATTTTGATCGCTGTCGTAAATGCATTTTTGATTTTCTCAATATTCTTTTGAACGGAAATGTACTAAAATGTGTAACAGAAATTTTTTCCCCAAGGGTTCAGCAGTTCATTCGATATATTTCAGATCATCTGTATCGAGAATAGAACATTTTCTTGAGTTGAACATGAGTTTTGAAGTCAAAGAAATATTTTGGCTAAAACTAAGCAAATAATTAATAACATTATTTTTTAAAATCACTATTTTCTCCCGAAATCTAAATGATTTCAAGTGGAAGTTATGACTCGTGAAATCTGGTGGTTTTGGCTTTCAAGTTTGTCGATGAAAATAAAGCTTTTAATTATCTAACCCTGTTTGGTGGTTAGAGTACCTGACTACGAATGGGAAGGACTTGGATTCGAATCCCAGCTTGGGCATGGATGTACTTTCTCTTTTTCTTTCTCTCTTTGTTTCTTGTCCTTTCCTCAGATGATGGATGAATGTGGCCCGCCCCATAAACGGGTTTGTGGTGGTGTGGCATGGGCGAATCTACTCGTACCTCAGTGACTGGGTTCACAGGTGCCCCTCCCCCGGGTAACGATAAAATGAGTAACAGTTTCCTGCTTTTTTGCGGCAAATGGGTTAATTACTCAAGGGTGCCCGACATTAGAAACAAAAATTACCCATTATCAAAATTTCCCGGGTAACATTTGTTTTGAATCACGCAATATTCTTACAGCAATCAATATTGTACATAAAATAAATTTGAATACAATATTTATTCTTCAAATTTTGTTTTAAAATATTCATTCTGAAATTATGAATACTTCTCTTCAGGTACAGTTATAAATTTATGTTGATCACTTGCAAATATCTAAAATGCATTGATTGGAAAATTAACTTACCACAATAAGCAATTAGGTTTTGATAATGTATCATTTATTTTCAATTTAATGTGAATGTAAATTCTATTTAATTATTTAAATAATTTATTTTTAATCAAAATTTATTTATTTTACTTCAAAATAAATTATTAAATCGAACTAAAGTGTGTTTACATCAAATATCGAAATTAATAATTTAGAGTAGTTTTCATATTTTTACGATACCACTTTGCTAAATTTTTTCAAGCTTATTGAATGATAAAATATTATAGAATCATTTCTATTAATAACACTTTCTTTGCATTTTTTTCTCAGAATGACTTCACACCATTTATGAATGAAACTTACTCTCATAAGATTATTTATAAATATTAATTATTTTTCCTTTTTTTTTATCAATCATGAAAAAATTGATATGTCACTACAAAATTCCTTTGATAAAAGAAAGCGCTTAAGATTTCAGATAAAAAAAAACTTACTATTGAAAAATTTATTAATAAAATTTTGTAATATATAACAAAGTTCTATAACTAATACGATGAATCTAACTTAAAGTTTTCGATCCAATTCTTACTGTAGGTGTGACGTTAAGTTTCATAAAGAAACTTGGCTTCTTGTTAAATTGAAAATTTTTCTGTATGGTGTAGGTCTAAATTTAAATCAAGATGTTGCTATAGAGCTAAAAATTATAAAATAAATAAAAGCTAAAATAACCTAATGCATAGGCAACGATTTATTTCGAAAATTTTTTAAGAACATTTGCAATTAATTAAAAACATAACTGAAATTGATTCAAAATCATCTTAATGTAATTTATGACACTGTGCACATGACTCAGGAATATTTTTCACTTCAAGACAGAAGCGTGTAATTCTTTCTTCCTTTTTACCATTAATGATTAACTACCTCAGGTAGAGAAAAATTAAATATGCCAACTTAATTCCCCATCCTCTTGGTACACTCTAACACTGTATTTTTTTTTTTTTTTTTTTAAATAAGGATGTTAGTTATTTTTCCATTTTAGAGAAAATCTGATCACTCTACAGCGAATGTGTTTTCGATTTTCCCAATATGTTGCTAATCAAAAAAATCCAGTTGAACCTGAATGAAAGAAATAGTGACTCCATTATTTAATAATTTTGTAATTAAATAGAATTTTAAAGATTCCCACACCTTATTCTAATTTTTTTTAACTGGTTTATATATGATAAATGATTTTTGGGGAAAAAAACAGCGATTTTAAGTGCTTCAATTGTTCAAAGGTATGTTTTGGTTGATGGGTTTTCATTTTGCATTATTTTATGGATTATATATTAGCGAAAATCACACCATATAATCAGGAATTTGCTTTATATCCAAAAGAATTTTTTTATTAATTAATTCATATGGTTAAAACATAATATCCATTCAAACAACATTAATCTTTTCAATCATTAAGTACTACTTTACTTACATGAACCATTACATTTTGTTTACAAATGAAAAAAATAATAAAAATATAAAAAAAATGTGTTTATAATCAATTCGAACAGTCGCTAAAACTCGGTAAATACTTTTTTCCAAATTTAATATATTTAGATTAAAAAATCTAAGGAATGTATAAAAATTTGCTTTGTTTTCCGTACTCATTAAAATTCAAGATAGATCTAAATGCGTGGCTCATATGCATATTTATCTGTCACGGGCATTTAAAGTTCAAGTTTACTCCTAATTATTGCGCCTTATATGTTACTCACCAAGTATGTTATTATATATAATTACTCTCCACCTACATTCCTCGTTCAGCGAGGACTTCAAAGTTTGCACGTGCATATATTTATGCGTAGGTCAGCGTACTGTGTACTGATGTAAGTGATTTTTCATATATAAGGTCAGATGAAGCGGATATCAATTCTGTATGATTTACTGCTGACATGCATTTGTTTTTCATTTAAGTCGTTTAACTCCACAGAAAGAACATTAGTTTTTAGTTTTCTTGAAAATAACTCTTTAAATATGGTCAAAATTATCTCTGATTTTAACTTTGTGACCTGGATTTTAAAATAAAAGATAAAATTTTTGCATCAAACTGTTCTTTTAAAATATATAGAGCTTTTATACTTTGAAGTGCATCAAATTCTAAACACAAAATACTGAAATAATTTTGTTTTGGTACTCGCTGTTTGGGGATTAAAAAAGAATATATGGATACAGTGTCAATTTTTATTTACAATATATCTTCACAATAATTAAGAAAATAAAAACAATGTTATTATTTTTTTTTATCAAATGTATACAGATTTTGAATTAGGTATTAAGTAAAATATGTTTTTTAAACAACAAAATATGTCGTTCTATTGTTAATTATGAAAATCTGTTGAAAATATTCGGAATTTTGTTTTACGGGGATTATTTTAAATCGAATTTTAAATGTCTCAATATAACACTAAAAATTAACAATGCTTTCGTTTAATGAAATAATCGTAATAATTCATTTTGTTAAATTCTTATTTTTCAGAAGGTTTTTTTCAATAAAACAGAATTGACAAAGAAAACTGAATATGGAAATAACAAAGTGAAGCACACCATAACATTAAAAATAAAAGCTTCACTGGATATAATATAGATGTATTATTTTTAACACTTAAAAAGAAAGTACATTAGATACATTGCAAAAAGTAAATATTAATATATATTTTGTTAAATAAGAATATAAGAATAATTACGAATTATGTAAAACTGAATTGTTTTTAATCGTGTTTATCTTTACCGTTAAAAGCGTCAATTACCTATTAAAGCATTAGTAAATGCTTTAGTAGGTAATTGACGCTGTTTACAGGTTGTTTTACTCTTACAATAAAAATTTACCAGATTACGTTAAAATTTCTTTCATGAAATTTAAGAAAATGTGATGTAGAGACTGAACGACGAAACTGGATATCTGATTTTTATTGTCAATAAGTTCCGTTAATTTTTGAAAATTAAATTTCAGTTATACATTACTCAAATTTCTTTTAAAAATTTAATCTTTAGAACAAGAAATTTAATCTTCTTGCAATTTTTTTAGCTAGTATGCTTTGAAATGATATAAAATTGTCTTCTTTATACTTATAAATTTTTGTCAAAGAAAATGGCAAATGTATACTAGGTGAAATGAAGTCTTTATTAGTGTTGTTTGAAGATAATTTTGAATATTTCTGCATTTAATTTTACAAATAAAGACTTTTAGAGAGCTATATAAGATAAACAAACAATACATCGAGCACAGATACTTTTTCACAGCAAGTATAAAACATTACATTTTATTCAACATGTAGAAAAAAAGTAATCCATAATTAATATCATGAAGTTGGTGTATAAGTGAGAAATTATATCTAAAATAAAATTTAACTTGAATCTAGATTTTATTTCTAAGTCGATCTGTTTGTCTTTATAATTTTAACAATATTATATAAAATAAGTTTAGATTTGACTACAGTAACTAAAGCTTAGCAGATAATTTCATGCTACTTAAATAGTTTTTAATTTGTATGAATTTCACGATTTAAATACGTTTAAAATGTACAAAATTAGGAATAAAACTTATATTCTTATCCCTTGCAATATAACATATATAGATAAGTCAAATTATGGAGAGAAATTTAAACTTCTTGCAATTTCCTTCTTAACTATTCTACTTTGAAATGATATAAAAATTATAGGCTCCAGTATCTATTTCAATCATTAGAGACTATTTCATCCACGAATGTCTTTTTTCTTACATATTGCTTTATTCGTGTATAATTTGTAATTAGAAGTTTATTGATGCTAACAATTTGAATTCAAGAACCATCATTTCTTATTTGGATTTAGAAATAAAGAAAATATGCACAAAGAAATGAAAAGTTCAAAAGAATACTTATCAGCACTCGTATATTATATAGCTTTGAATAATAATCATAATAATAACAGTGATTCATTTAGAGTACTTACCTATGTTTTGATTAATAATTTTAAACCATTATAATTCAAAAAACTAAAGTTTATTATAAAAAATTAAAGAGAAAAATATTTTATCGGAAGAAATGGTAAAGAGATATATAATTTAAACTGTATACTTATCTTCAGCTTCATTATATTGTGAGGTTTGGGGCTCTAACCAATAAACGAATGAAAATACTGAAATTTCAAAATGGTTAGATAATACTTCAATTAATTAAAAAGTAAAGCCAGCTTTTTATCCAACTTAACTTAATTGCTGTATTCATAAAATACTCTGAACAATTAATAACAAAAGAAAGGTTTTGAAAATTACATAAAATACTATCAGGCAATTTTAAAATTGTGAAAGAAATTCTATAAATTCTTTCTGTCAATTATGGAATATTTAAGGAGATTGTTTTGAAATGAACTTTTTGACATAAAAAAAATAAAAATTTAAAAAAATCACTTTTTTTTTAAGTTGAAATGGAATTTTTATCGAGAAACAAAATAATCCCCTATTTTAAAATCATCTTTCAGACTAATGAATTGGCAACAAAATCTCTTAATTGTAGAATGCAGTAGAAATTTGATATTTAGTAAGCTAGACATACTATCATGGATAAAAGAGGATTTGTTGATGTTTATAGGATATGAAGCAAATGCATGTGTTTTTAAGAAGAAATATTTAAAATAAAATAAAATTAAAATTGTTATAACATTGATTAAGGAATTGTTTTCAATATTTTAGGATTACAGAATGCAGATTATTCTGTATAAAGGATTAAGACTGTTCAATAAGGCTTAATTGAATCAGAGATAATGTTGATTGTTATTATGCAAGAGAAAAACAGAATGTGTGAATGCAATAAATTGATAATCGGGACAGCGTAACTGCAGTTATATTTTTACTTTGCTTCGAAGTAAGTTTTAAGTTTAAATATGAAAAAAAAAAGTGTTATCGTTGCCCACCAATTGATGTAAACTTAAATCTTTTCTGTCTTCATAAGTTTTTATTTCAAATCACTTATTTTATATATTGATAATGCTCATAAAAATTTCCTTTTACGTATAAAAAAAATTCCATTTTGCATAAAATAATGACATCCTTTATGAAAATGTCTACTATAAAGTGGGCAATATATTAAATACAATACTAATATTAATTCTTTAACAGCTCTTGAAATAATCCATTTAAGAAAATTTAAATTTACTAACATTAAAAGTTTTTATTGCAGATTTTTTAAATAAAGCATTATTAATAAATCACTGAATTTTAAGCAATGTAACTTCTTTCACATGAATTAACTATTTTCTTCGATTATAACATCACAGACATATTATGAATATTGTTTTAAAACTTGAAATATGATATTCATTCTATAAATCAAAGACATTTTTAAACTAAATTTGCTCAAGGAAAAATCTCCAATATTAATTTATTGTGCGCAGTCTGTGTCTAATGTAAGGCCATTTGTGTGTGATGGTGTATTTCCTAAATTATTTGTCAAAGATTTTGCTTGAAATATTGCCAAAAAAAATAACAGATGTTCTTGTGTAACAGTTACTTAAATACGCATGTAGAATCGAAATTTACGTGACTATAAATGTTATTTGTAGGTTCCTTAAAATCGAGTATGTCAACAGTTGAATCAATTGAAAATCTTAAGATGCATGTTCATTGTAATTTATACTGTTCTAAAAAGTTTGATTATCAAATTAATAGATTGCTTTATAGTAAAGAAATTAAATATAGTAAAAGGGATATTGTGATTTTTCTAGTGTAAATTAAATGAATTCATGGTACAAAATACATAAATAAAATTTCGTAAGATTAATTAAAAGAAAATATTCTAAAATTTATATTTTATTTATGACTGAAGTCTGAATTAGAATACAAAATTAATTTATAGAGTTCAAAATTTTAAGGATTATTATTTTTCAGATAAATAACAAATAAGACAAAGACAGATAATATAACAATTTTTAATGAAAAAATAGTGAGAAAATTTATTTCTTAAATAATTAAAAATTTTTAATTACTTAAGAAATAAATAATTAAAAATTTTTATTTTATTTTTCAGTTAAAAAATAAAATAAAATTTTTTAAATTGTTTAACTTTTCAGTGAGATATTTTTTTTGTTAAATTTTATAAATTTTTTAGATGTTACAAATAAATTAGTAACTTTTCAAAACAATATTTAAAAATGTTTACATGATTATTTTAAAGAAACACCTTTATTTTCATGTTATAATATTATGACATAATATTATGATAATGTTCTAACTATCGTCGTTTTGACATTAATTATGATATTATCATAATTGATGTAATAATTTGTTATGTCGTAATTAAAATAATTACAAAACCTAATTATTATGAATGATAAATGAAATTATGTAATTACATAAATACATTAGTTAAAAATTATAATGCCATTTTTCTAACTTTAAAATAGACTTTGAATATCTTATATTTTTACATTAGTGAAAAATATTTCCTGTGATTTATGACTTAAGCAAAAAATTAACAATAAATAAAATTCAATTATTATTTTTTTTAAATAAGAAATCAGAATCTTAGTATGTCACACATGAAAGTAAAAATTAAAAATAATTAAAATTTGTTTAAAAAAATTTATTAAGATATTCTATCATCATATATAAAATTTATTTACATAAATTTTAAATTTTTAGAGTGACTAATTCATATTTAATAACTTTTTATTGAATAGAATTAATAGAAGAAGATAATATATGAGTCAATAAGATCAGATAATTGAGTAAAGTATACTCAAGAAGCTTATTTTCTTCTATTTTTGGACGAAGATTTTTAACAGTTAAGAGAAGTGAATAAGACATTATATATATATATATATATATATATATATAATTTCCAATATCCAAAAATGAAATTCAAACATGTTTCATTCTTTTGATATCTAATTAAAGGTTTTATACAAAAATTGGCTTTATAAATAAAATACCATACATTTTTATTCTTTATAAAGATATGTACTTTGTATTTAAAAAGTATATTATTTCAAAATTTGCTAAACATTTATTTTTAAAACTTGAATATAAATAAATTTCACATATCATCGATAATTATAAAAATCTTCTTTATTAAATTTGTGTTTCTTAAAATAGTATATCATCAGAAATTACAATTTTAAACAGCAAATCTAAACTTTTTGTTTAAATTATCACACTTAAACATTTAAACGAAACTTTTTAAGAACTTTACAAAATTAATTATTATCTTATAATTTTGGTATATTAAGTTGAAATTTATTCTTAAGGTAGAATTTTACATTCACTTATAGAAAAATTATTAGCTTAAAATAAGAAAAAGGGAAGATTTTAAAATTTTATCTTACTACTTTATAAATTTGGAAAGAATTTATGAATTTAAAATTTTGAATTTTTGTAAGTAGTATTAATAAGTACTTTAAGAAGTTGAAAAATCCATAATATTTTCAAAATATTGACTTCTAATCATAATTAGGAATAGTTTTAATTTATTGAAAAATTATATAATCTCACTTACCTATATTCTAAAAAACTTAACTGTTATGGAAAATAATTACATTTTCATTATAACAAGGAATTGATTGATTTTAAGGCAAACTATTTTGTTAATAAATAAATTAATTAATTATCACTGTAGTTCTAAGTGAAGTATAACTGATTATATATTATCCACTGGTACAGCCCATTCAGATTTAACTCTGCCATATTGGATATCACTGAGTGCTTTTGAAAAGCGCAAATATAATGGGTTTTTCTGTTCCATTGTTGGAATGTTGATTTTTTCTCCTTTGAATTTTATTAATTTAACTGGACATACCAACAAAGCCGTACCACAAACAAATATCTCTTTTAGACGACCTTTTCGTTGGGCATCAATTACTTCAAGCATCGTTATACTCCTTTCGCAAACAGTTACGTCGTTCCATTTCTTTCCCAAGTCCAGAACACTTTGCCTGACAACACCCGGTAGTATTGTACCATCTAAAGGTGGTGTGATAAGTTCAGTTCCAACATCGTTGGTAACTACGATGAAGACATTCATAGCACCAGCTTCTGTGATGTGGTGTTCCTTTCCGGTAAGCCACAGAACTTGATCTAGCTGTTGCTCTTGTGCAAGTTTCTGGACGTACAGAGTAGGGGCATAGTTCGAGGCCATTTTGTAGGAACCAACTCCTCCTGGGCAAGCTCTCACGAACTGAGGATCAGCTAGGAGTGAGATAGGCTCGATGGTAGCTTTGAAATAAGGTCCCACAGGGCACATTAGAACATAAAGGAGAGCAGTTCTTGATGATGCAACTCCTAAACTGCCTTCATCTCCTATTATATTTGGTCGTAGGTACAGAGAACACAAATCACGATTAGGAACCCAACTCCTGTCAATAGACACAAGTTTTTTTATACATTTTAGCAACTCATCGGTGCTGAAAGAAGGTAAGCAAGCTCTTTGTGATGATGCCAACATACGTTTCATGTTCATTTCGGGTCTGAAAAGCACAACTTTACCATCTGCGTGTCTATATGCTTTCATTCCTTCAAAAGCACCCTGGGCATAATGCAGAACTTTGGATCCAGGATGAAGTTGAAGCGTGTGAAGGGGGGTGATATGGGGTCGGTGCCAGCCTTCCGTTTCTGTCCATTGTATCTCAAGCATATGATCACTGTAGGTAGAGCCGAATTTAACATTTCCAAAATCTGGCTTCGGTTTCAGTTGGTCTTCTCGAGCGGTATCGATAATCAATTCATCGTATTTGAAGGTTTGTTGATAAGTTGAATATGCTCTCGACGAAAAATTTTCAGGGAAAGCATTTTTGATTAAGAAAACTAAAGAGCGTCTTTGAGAATGGATAAACAAATTGAAATTCGTCAGGGACATCTTTTCAGCTGCGTCTGCTCTTCGCTAAATAAAATCTTTCTCAGACGGCGCAGCTATTAATAATGCTCAGATGTCGCAATACGTTGCAAACAGTGTTTTTAGAAACGTCTGTTTTTATTTATTTATAGGTTCCGATTCATTAAATGATGAAAAGCTGCTAGCTGCTTACATGTATGAGCGGCGAAAGACGCTCCTTCACTGAAGTTTGTTTAAAAAAGTTAGAGAGGCGTTTTTCTTTTCTCTGCAGGAAATGCAGCTCAGAGTTAATGAAATACACTTTTATTACATCATACTCAGCAAAATAATACAGGAAAAAGTTAATAATTCATTGCGTCAAGCCCAAAATATTGAGTATTATATTTCTTATTTGTTTCCATTTTTTGCCATATATATCATTTGTAATAAAATATATTGCCCAAATTTCAAATATGTAAAATAATATTTTATTTGCTCTCATATATTTTCTTATACTTTGTTTAATATTATAGTATTATATTTGAAGAATGTTATCATAAAATTTATGACATAATAATGATTAAACAAAATCGTTTTCCAAGGTAATAATGTCATAAATTTAAAAATATGATATTAAAAAGTGTTTCCACGAAAATGCTTATTTTTAGCACTTCATGTTATATTTTATCATGAAATATATTAATAATGATAAATACCATAAAATATATAAATGAAATATGTATGCTTTATAGAAGTTTTAAAAATAAATAATGATATAAAATATACTTTGATAATATTTTATATGATAAGTGTAAAAGATTTTTAAAATGATTTCGAATAGTTGTTTGATAAAAATTAAATATATAAATTAATTTTATTTTTCATATTCATATTTTAAAAAGAACTAAGCCCTCTTAATAAGAGTTTTGTGCAAAATGATAATACAATTCTGAAAAAAATTAATTAAAATAACGTCATATAAAAATAAAGTTAATTTAATGTAAAAAAACATTGAAATTTGAAATTTTCAGATTTGGTTCAAGAAATAAAAATTTGAATACATTTGATTTTTAAAGCTATTTGAAAAATAAAAATTTTTTAATAAAATTATTTAATCTCATGAATAACAATTTTAACGAGAGAAATATTGAATTCTAAGATCAAAACAAATTTTAACAAGACTTGTTTTGAAAATATAATTCAAATATAAATTAATTTATTCAATACTTATCAACGTAATTCTTAGATTAATTTTTATTTCAATTTTACTACTCGGAATTATTACCAACAATATGCACTATACACTTAAAGCCTGTAACATTATATAAAATCTTTACAATTTATTTTCTATGCATGTATGAATCTGTTAAAATTTGAGAGAAATTGATGTTTATAAGCAAACATTCTAATATATTATTTGAATATGAATTTTTAAAAATGTTCTTTAAGAACATATCCTTAAAGTATTCTCAATCTTAACTTTGGATTATCTTAATTTTCTTTGCTTTATATAAAATAAATGCGTCATGAGGTTGTATATTGTTATAGACATTTTTGTTCTAAAATAAAGGAATTAAAGTGAAAGTTAAAATACCATAATAAAACATTTTAGTTTTACAATTGCATAAAATTATGAGTTTTTAACATACTTTATAAAATGAAAGGATGATATTGATGAAATATTTTATACATTTCGTAAGTGCTTTATTTACATTTTTATCCAAGTATAAAAAAAATTAAGTCTCTTGGAAACAATGTAAAATAACAGTGTGATTAGATTATATTTACTGCCGTAAATTTTATTAATTTCATTTATTGTGAATATTTAATTATCCTAGAATCAAATTATATGAATGAAATTTTAATTCTGATTGAATGAAAATTAAGAATTATTATGTGTGATATTATATATGTATAACACTCTGCAGTACACGTCAAATTTCTATTTTAATCTATTATATAAAATTAACGAATCAAAATGAACTGATTTTAAATAAATGTTTCTGATATAAATATTGAATTAAAAGCAAATTCATCTGATATTAGACAAGGAAACACATTAAGGTTGTCATTTTTATGCAGAAAGTATTTTGTTCTTTATAGCAAATAAGACTTTATTATCTTCCGTCACCTGTATAGTTTTTTAAATTTATTTATGGTATAATAATTCAAAAATTATCTTTTGACATTTAAACTATAGTTATTCCCAATCTCAATGTACTGTGATATATGAAAAAATAGATTACTGCATGTTTCCTATTAATTAACCCACATATCCAAAAGTAATGCATAATCCGAATAAGATAATTGGAAAACATTTCTAAAAAGGGAATTATAACTATAATAAAAAAAATGAATAAAACCTTTAGCGCTCGATCAATGAAATTAGGTGATGAAGGTCAAGGCTGTAGAGGAATTTCCTCTCAAATAATCGCTAACGATCTTTCATAATTTATTTTAAGTCATTACTCGGTAAATGGCCTCATTTCCGAAATAACATAACTTGATCTGATGCATGAGCGAGGTGCATGATATATATTAATTCAGACTGATCTTAAGTTAAGAAATATTTTTATTTTGCGGAAAAATTAAATTGCATTGAAATTTATTTCTTTTAATTAAAAAATATGATATTTAAGATAATTTTTATATGTTAGTTATATTATAAATTTGCTTAATATAATGTATTTTGGCTATTTTCTCTTGCAAAGATATTTAATTGGTGAATACATAAATTGCTTAAGTATTACAATAAACAAGTACCTATGGCGTGTGTGTGTCTACTGAAGGAGTCGGACTCCACATGAGATTACGGTTCAGTTGAAAAAATGGAGCAATGCTCCCCCTGCACACGATCAAAAAAGTTTATAAACTTACAAGCATTATTGAGTACAAATTAATTAATTTATCATAATCGAACGAGAAAGTAATTTCAGCTAAGTGCTATTACAAGTGAAGACTATAAATTAATTTAACGAAGTATATTTAAATCACTCCTAAATCTTCAATGATTTGTTCATCCCAGTTTGGCAACAGCTGTGATGTTATTCTAAACATATTAGCTATCTTATAATATAAAATGTAACGACATCTGGAGAAGAAGAACTAACTCTGAACTTTACAAATTGTTTGGAGGACCAGATATAGTCAACTACATAACGATTCAGAGAATAAAATGGGTAGGCCACCTGTGCAGGATGGACGAAAGCCGTACAACAGAAAAGAACTTTTCGGCCAGACCATTTGGCACCCGAAAAAGAGGGAGGCCTAAACTCAGATGACTCGACTGCGTTAAAAATGACTTGAAAACTTTAAAAATTGCGAACTGAAGGTCCCGGGCCACGGATAGGAGATCCTGGAATTCGATACTGCGGAAGGCAAGGGCACATCCTGGGCTGTCAAGCCACTGAAGAAGAAGCTATCTTATATATTTACTTTTTATTAGCTCTCAACTTGTGTAATTCAGAATGCATTAAACAAAAATTTTAGTATGTTCCATTCATTACTTTATACAAAAATAAAAACTTTAAATTTAGAAATACGCCTCAAAATAATTGTTATTGCATGTCTACTGTGTTAGATAATGAGGTTCCTGCATGAATGAAATTTAAATTTAAACTCTCTCTGACCCCATATCTGCCATAATTATAATTTTTCATTTAGATAATAGCAGTCTGGAATTTATTCGCATGCTAAGTTGCAGATATAATCGAAAATATCTTCCTTTCCATTATTTTTCACAAAATCATTTGTTATATTCTTAGAAGTCTTCAGAATAACTTGATTTTTCGGTTCAATATTCCGCTACTACAAAATATGAAATTCCTCCTTCCCTTAAAAAAGGAAGTGTTTCGTTATTCCAGAAAAATACTTTTTTTTATGTTTTTAAACAGTGTCTCGTCTATAAGCATATCTAAACATCTTTTGAATATAACAGTTATTTTTAACAGCTTATGGAAGTCTTTCCCACTAACTATAAATAATAATGATTTAACGAATTGTCTCGTATTATGATCATTTCATTTATTTTTTTGAGATTGTGTGTGGGTTGTATATGATTATATTTTATATTATTTCTTGACTCCTGTACGTTACTGATCATATAGATTGATTTCCACAATGGTAATTTGCTTTAAATTATTCCCAGTATGATGGCTCTGGTATGGGAAAATCAAGTCGAAAAATTGCTATAAAAGCGAAACGAGATTAAATGGGTTATAAAATGTGCCAATCAATCTATAGATTAATTTCCAGTTATAGAGCTGGAATAAATTTTTAACATTTTTGATTCTCTAATTTAGAAAATTAATTGATAATTCAAACAAGTTGGAAATTAAAATTAGAATAAAGTCGCAATTGGAATTAAAATACGTATTATTAATGTCTGGTAGAATATTGTACACTACTGGCCATTAAAATTGCTACACAAGGAAGGCGATATGCTACAGACGTGAAATTTATACGAAAGGAAGAAGGTGCTGTGATATGCAAATGATTAGCTTTTCAGCGCATTCAGACAAAGCAGGCGCCAGTAGCGACACCTACATTGTGTTTAAATGAGGAAATTGTTCAGCCGGTTCCTCATACACAAATTGCATTTGAACGTTGTTGCCTGGTGAAAAGTTGTTGTGATGCCTCGTATAAGAAGGAGAAATGCGTACCAGCGCGTTTCTGACTTTGATAAAGGTCGAATTGTAGCGTACCGGGATTGCGGTTTATCTTATCGCAGTATTGCTGCTCGCGTCGGTCGAGATCCAATGACTGTTAGCAGAATATGGAATCGATGGGTTCAGGACGGTAATACGGAACGCCATGCACGATCTCAACGGCCACCTATCACTAGCAGCCGAGAAGACAGGCATATTATCCGCATGGCCGCAATGGATCGTGCAACCACGTCACGAGCCGTGAGTCAAGAAACGGGGTCGTTTGGAAGACAGCAAGTGTCTGCACGAACAGTTCGACGACGTTTGCAGCAGCATGGACTCTCAGCTCGGAGACCATGGCTGCGGCTTCCCTTGATGCTGCGTCATAGACTAGAGCGCCTTCAATGGTGTGATCAACGACGAACCTGGGCGCACGAATGGCAAGACGTCATCTTTTTAGATAAATCCAGGTTCTGTGTACAGCATCATGATGGTCGCATCCGTGTTTGGCGGCATCATGGAGAACGCACACTGGCAACGTGCATTCGTCATCGTCATACTGGCCCATCACCTGGCGTGATGGTATGGGGTGCCATTGGATACACGTCTCGGTCACCTCTTGTTTGCAATGATGGTGCTTTGAACAGTGCACTTTACATTTCTGGTGTGTTATGACCCGTGGCTCTACCCTTTATTCGAGCCCTGCAAAACCCTACGTTTCAGCAGGATAATGCCCGACCGCATGTTGCCTGTTTTTTACGGACCTTCCTTGATACGGAACATGTTCGGCTGTTGCTCTGGCCAGCACGTTCTCCAGATTTTTCACCAATAGAAAACGTCTGGTCAATGGTTGCCGAGCGACTGGCTCGTCACCAAACGCCAGTCACTACGGTTGATGAACTGTGGTATCGTGTTGAAGCTGCATGGGCATCTATACCTGTACATGCAATCCAATCTCTGTTTGACTCAATGCCCAGGCGTATAACTGCTGTTATTACTGCCAGAGGTGGTTGTTTTGGGTACTGATTTCTCAGGATCTATCCAGCCAAATATTTTGAAAATTTAATCACTTTTTATTTCTAATATAATATATTTGTCCAATAAATATCATTTTGTTATCTGCATTTTTTCCTGGTGTAGCAAATTTTAATGGCCAGTAGTGTATGTTGTTGAATATGAAGGCTGGACTTAATAAATAAAGAATGATATACGCACGGAATTCTGTGAAAGATATTGCACGGTGTATTATGATTTTAAAGTCTTTAAAAATTATTGTTAATATGTTGTTGTTGTTATATTATTCCACTTGGCCAAGAGCCTAGCTAGACCATGTCCAAAAGACCGTTCACTGACATAAAGTCACATACCTTTGCTGAATTTTCCCCTATGAAATTCTTCATGCAGGATAGTAAATGCTCAAGTGTAGCCTGGTGTAGATTGCATTTCAGGCAAACAGGGTTGCTGTTTCGACCCTGAACAAACACCAATCCATATGTATGACTACTGACCAGTCTTGTAATAGCAGTTTGCAATTTCCTATTGCTCTATTGTTAATATGTTATAAGGCTAACAAATCATTCAGATTTCATCTTGATGGCTTTATTTGAAGACTTATTAAAGCTATACTTATGTGTCCAAGAAGTTCAAAATTACCTTTAATATGGTTTCACAATTCTGTCGAGAATTTCAAGGTACAGAAATTGATATCCAACAATTTCATCGTATTCTTACTCAGTAAAACTTGCTGGAATAATTGTCCAACAGAGGAGAAGAAAATGACGACTGCAAGCAGGATAAATCCCTAATCAAATACAAGATATTATGTTTTCAGTGTAGTCAAATTAATTTATAAATGGTGACTATTGGCATTATGACTAGAATATGTATTCAGTCATTATTATCTGTTGTTGTTGTTACTTATGACACTTGGCGAAGCCAAGCCGGCCGTCAAGGACTGGGCGAATGAAATCAGAAACACATTTTGAACAGAACACCCTTAGACGTAAGTGAAAGTACGACTTTTTGTTCCTTTTTTAATCCGCGTTTTTGTTCCTTGTTTTTGATCCTTTTCTAAAAATATTCAGGCTTCAAATTTTAAATAAATAATAAATCTTGAATGAAAAACTTTTGAATTCTCATACGATGTAATCAATCTTATTCCATAAGAATTATAAATCAAATCTGAAAGATTGCTAATTAATTAAACGTATTTAAAAGAAATATTTATTCTTTCAAAAAAAGGCGCGCGCAACCTGTTATTTTCAGAAATTTATTTAATTATTTGTTTACGCGTTATAATTATAAATACGCGTTTTCATAATAATATCAGAATTAATTTGTTTTCTGAAATTTATCTACATATGATACAATTTTTTATATCATTCGTCATTGCATGCGTGCCATTCAAAACTAAAAAATCAAAGTTTAAAAATGCACATTTATTGAAAGTCAACTTACTTTGTCAACTTACTTATTAGTTTAATTTGCTTGCAATAAAATGTATATTTGGATCAAATATGTATGTTTTAGAATTTATATATTATTCTAAAATGTTAAAAATATAAATTGTGACACATAAAACTAATAGGGATGTAGTTTATTTGATTCAAACTGTTTTACTCTTTGAAATTAAAAGTTATAAAATATATTATCTGATACATTTAAAAACAAAAATATTTAACCAAATAATAAAATTTGAATATAGATTTTTATGTTTGTATTAAAATATACTTTTAACCAGCAAGGAAGGAAATAAGCAATAAAAATTAAGGAAATATAAATTTTAGTGCCATCAGTTCATGATAATATCTTATTTTAATCTATATATACTGATTCCAGATTTTATTGCAAAACTCTATTGCTTTAAAAACTGTTAGAAGTAGATAAAAGGTCGTTCTTTATAAAGAATTTTCGAAATCATTATGACCATGATCATGCGTCAAAACTTTTATCACGTGATAGGACCTCTAGAGTTAAAAGCAAATTTTAATATCATGATGAGCATTTTCTCTAAAATTGTTAAATTTATCTCTCTAATTTTTCTTACATCGAAGGGGGCATATAAAAATTTAAATTTTCTGGAATCTGGTAAGCAAACTTCATTTGACTTCTAAATAGATTTCTGGGGTTATAAAATAGTGCATATATGACTCCTAGGCTGTTGGTCCCGGGTTCGAGTCCCGCCTCAGGCATGGATGTTCCTCTTTCTTTTGTGATGATGAATGAATGTGATCCATCCTATAAAATGGGTTTGTGGTGGAGTAATGAGGGTATTGTTACTCGCCCCCGTAACTTGGTTCATAGGTGCCCACCGGGTAACGATAAATAAGAAGCAGTTTCCAGCCTTATTGTGGCAAAGGTGCCCGCTGTCATCCAGTGGCCGCTGTTAGAAAAATGCATTTTTTTTTAATAAAAAGTTATTTTAATATTGATAGGATTTTCATATGCTTGAGTTATAAATTATAAAATGCCATCCATTACGTCTAGTGGGCAGTGTGCTTGACTGTGGATAGAAAAGTCCTAGGTTCGAATCCCGGCTCGGGCATGGATGTACATTCTCTCTCTCCTGTCTTTGGTCCTTTCCTTGTATGAAGGGATTATAAATGGTTGCCTACCCTATAAACGGGTATCTACGGCATGCGTGTACTGAAAAAGTCAAACTCCACACCAAATTACGGTTCAGTTGGAAAAGTGGAGCAGCGCACCCCATATTGCCAGCCTCTCTTGCACAAGACAACAACAACATAAATTATAAAATTGTATTTTTTGCGAATAACTTTTTGCGAAATTGTATTTTTTGCGAATAACTTAACTTAACTTTGAATAATTTGAAAATAATCTTAGAATTCCATGCAGTCCTAAGACTTACTTTTTGCTTTTATTATTTACTTTTTTCAACAACCACTAACTGATAACATTTGAGCCGATGTAGATAACTGATTTGCATTCAATAATCAGCGATATCAAACGAGAAACGGCACTTATGAATTACGAAAACGTTGTCTTATCTGAAGTAATTATGCGTCATGAAAAATAAGATCCTTCAGTCAATCAACGGAGAAATTGTTACAGATAAGAAGATAATTAGAAATCATCTGACTTTAAAGATGTGCTAATTTGGTTCTGTGACTTGTTCGTTTTCCTCTATAGAAACACAATGGAATTCTTGCGGATTTAATAGTTGTCTGATTGTAAACTGAAATTTAATCTCTGGATGTAATATATGAATGATTTCATATAAATCATTCTTCATCGTTGCCAAGTCATAGTAAAGAAATAAAAATTTAGAACATCAGTTCATTGACGAAAGTGTTTCTATTTATGGAAGAAGTTAAGAATAAGACGATGGTGTTTGACAAGAACTTAATAACGCGAGTTTGAGACATAATTACTTGCAAGTTTAGATAACAAAGCTTCATTATAGGATACAAATATTACAAATTTAATTTTGTTTTTATTGTTTGGTATTTGAAATGAAAAATAAATTATTACGGTCATTATTAAGTTCGATATAGTTATTAAACACAAGTCATTGTCTTTGAAATAGACATTGAAAGAAATGTAATTTATGCAAAAATATTCTAAAGAGTTAAATGCATCCTTGATGTCATATTTCAATAAAATAAAAACCATTTTAAGAATTTTTCATTGATTTAAAAATATGCATTATCAATAAAAGACTATTTCTTTATGTATATTGCAATATTTTTCTCTAATTTCAGGAATTTGGTTTTGGTGTTTTTTCCCCCCTCCCTAATTCTCTAATTTTACGAATTTGGTACATATTTCCTTGAATATTTTCAACAATGAAATTATATTCAAGGAAATATGTACCTTACAAAAAACATGTTTTAAACTTCAAATTGTTTATATGAAGTAGTTTGTTATAGTCGAAAGTATAAAATTATTTCAAGTTGATTCCAATGTTATCGAGAGATGTAAAAAATATTTTATCGCATATTTTTTGTACTTGATTAATTTTTATTTGTTGAAAGTAAAATATAATTAATTTTTCTAAGTAACTTTTCCAGTGGTTACCCTACCTGACTCTTAGGACAGCACTCTTTAGAGTGGAAGGTCCCGGGTTCGAAACCAGCTACTGTTGAATGATGTGATAGGAAGATGTTACACTTATACCTTCTGTATATATATCTGTCGGGAAGAATGCTTACAAATTATCCATTTTTTAATGCTCAGAATGTTTAAAATTTCTCCTATGAAAAGCTCTTCGGGAAAGAAATTTGGGTGGTAAATATTAAAATGTTTTACAATGGCTTTTGACTTAGCAGTGTCAAAGTATGATCATGTTAAAGCTTATTACCGTAACTTAAGTGTAAAGCAGCACTCTTCACAGTATAAGGCCACAGATTCGATTCCAGCTATTGTTGAAAAATGGGAGATGTATATTGCATTCTGCTTTCTGAATATATGTCTATCGAGGTAGATGCTTGGGAGTTTTCCATGGCGATACTTGAATAAAGATTTCTATCTATGAAAATTCAGCCTGGAATATGATTTAATGATGGATAGTAAAATGTCTTAAAACGGCCTTCGGGCCTTAGGCTGTCTATTAAAATGTTAAAATACGATAGGGTTGGACTTACCATGATTTAGAAATAGAATACTTTTGACAGCTAGAAATTCTGAGTTCAATCTTAGAGGATTTGAATTATGAAAAATATATATTTTTCTTCTGCGGACAAGGTGTGTGTTCAGGAATTTTCTGGGTTTCTTCCTTTTCAATAAAAGAATTAAGTAAAAAATCCTCTGGCAAGGCATTTAAAATGATTTGTATTAAAATGCCTTACAATAAACTTCGGGAGTTAGGAGGTCCGTAATGGGCTATCAAAGAACGATAATATTAGGCTCATTGTAAACTATTATAAAACAGCGCTTTTCGCAGGATAAGGTCACGGATTTGATTCTAGTCACTGTTGAATATATATATATATATATATATATTCTTCATGCAAGAAAGTCTGGGTCTGCACTCAGAAGTTTTCCAGGTTTTCTCCCTATCAAAAAGGGAATAAGGCCAGAAACTGTAAAAATGATTTTCTGGAAAAGGGATTTAAGAATGGATGTTAAAATACCTGTTCTACTACTAAAATACCTTTTTAGTAAAGAATTTAAAAATGGAAAAAGAATTTAAGAGTGGATGCTCTAAAATACCTTTTCTACTTCTAAAATACTTTTTCAATGTCAAAGTATGATAGCGAAACTAATTTGATATAATAATTGTTATCACTTCTGTAACAGTATAAATTAACTGGCATATAATTAGATTTGTAACAAGATATCCAAATATTTTAATTAAGCTTTCCGTCAGGTGTTTCTTTTCCTTCTCATTTAATTATTTAATTACATATTGATCTTGATGTGAACAGGAAAATGCTTCTTAAGAAGGGTAATTATACTTTCTTTTCAGAATTTCCGGCAGTATGATTTGTTTAATGATTTGCTGACTTACATGATTTTGCCTAGATCTCTATTTACTTTTGTAAAAAGTAATTCACACATAATGAAAAATGAAAATAATGTTATTTTTAATATTTAGAGGATTTAAATATTTAATTAATGAGATAAAATACCCCTTTTTAAATAATCCATAAAATTAATTGACACAAAAATTATCTGCAAGCATCATTTCATTACCTGACAAACATAATTATTTCCTCGCATAATAATGAAAATTGTTAGACATGATATATTTTTGTTTAAATAAATTACACTTTTAAAATTCAATAAATTTATTCCTTTATTTATTTAAAGCAATATTAAAAATACAGCAAAGTTCTAAACTTGAAAAATATTTTTTTTTTATTTTAAAATTTATTTGCATTCTTAAATTTTATGTTACCCTATACAGCACGGGATTAACTTTCATGCAATAATAATAATAATTTTTCACAAATATATATTTAATTTTTTTAATTGTTGAATTTTTAAAAAATAATTGATGTATGTGATGAAATAATGGTTTCTTATATTTCATTTTCTTGCAGTATATATATATATATATAAAACTTTTAATGAATTAACTATTTGATTATAATTATAATTGCAAATGCTTGGAAGCATTATCAACTATATTTCTTTACATATCAGACATTTTTGAAATGATTATTTTAATACTTCTTACTCAAAGTCACATATTGCAGAACATTAAATAATTCAAATGTTTAAAATAACTTTAAATTCAATTATATTCAGTAAATAAATATTGGATAACAATTCAAGAATGAAAAAATATTTCACTATAACTAAAATGTTTTATTATAAAATCAGCAGCAAAATGTACACAATAATTTTGGTTCGAAACAAGCTAATAGACATCCCAGTTGTGAGGCGTTATAATGTTAACCGTGTAAACTTGTTTCTGGAGGGGCTTTTTATAAGTAAGCCAAATTCACATGAAACAAAGGAGTAAAGTTTGAAAACCCTCAAGCACCCACTCTGACAAAGCTGTATTCAGGAATGCAACATCAGTCTCTCGCTGCTCAACTGTGGATGGAATCCAACCTGGGACTTTCTGTTCCGAAGAACGCTATTATCGACCATTATGAGCAAAGACGTGCTTTTGTTTGAAAAAAAGAAATTCAATAATCACTTTTTTTTATTTAAGACATCCTGAGATATAAATGTTTCGTATTAACCAAACGAATATTGTCTCAACATCAGTTAAAAGAGTTTATATTCCTTACAGATTTATAACTTCTTCAAATTCATTTATATAGATTTTTTGCATTGTGTTTTAAATAAGTTTATATTTACGTTGCAGATAAAACCTGCAAAAATTTAAGTAAAATCTTAAAGCACAACTGGTAGATAAATTTAAACAATAAAATTGGTATGAATGTTTTGAAAATATTATAAAAATATGCTGAACGTCACCAGAGTGATCAATTTAAAATTACATTTCTTTGTTTCTTACTATAAAAGGGTTTTCTTATTTATACTTTTAAGTACTATTTATTCAGAACACATTATATTTTAATTTCAACTATAATACTTATCAGTTAATGATAGGAAAACACTATAATCCACAATTTTAACAGCACACTCTTTTATATTTCTTAGAGTTATTAAATACATATGTGAGTATATATATCTATTTTTGGATGCATGTATTTCAGGAATTATACTGAATAATTTTAGAATGGGTAAAAATATTTTTATTATTAGTGATGTTCAAATAAATTTTATGTTCTGACATCTATTTGCATTTTCAAAATATCCTTAACTGTTTATTACATATCAATAATATTTCAAAATAAGTTTTACCAGTAATAAGCATTTAAAAAAATAATTAGAGGATTGAGAAAGAAAATAATTTATACAAGACACGTAAAGTTATTTTTCCATCTTTATCACTAATTAGATTTAATTTTATAACTTTTACGAATCAACACAAAACATGGAGTTATTTTTAGCGCATGTTGGTATTTTGTATTTGTTTATTAATATATTTATAATTTATAAACATATATATTAAATAAAATGTAAGAATACACGTATATTTGTTACCTTAATATGCTTCCATATGTAACTACAAAAATGAAATACACTAAACAAAATAACGGGAAGATTATAGTTAATAAGAAGAACATACGAGTAACATTCGAGAATGTTTTAGAAATTTTTAATACGTTTGTCTGTGTCTGTAATTAATTATAGATATATCAAGTCCAATCTTTAAATAACATTTTTTAAATTATTACATGTAATGAAATTATTTCACATGTTTAATTTTTATACATGTCAATTACTTTCATTATATGTTACATTTGATCACTGCATGATTCAAAAATGAAACATAGGTAAAAATTTCTTATCATATTATTAATTTTGTAACAAACAAAAATACTTTCTCTATTAAAAGCTTGAGCTATTACAAAATTATTTGGGCTATCTCCTTGTAGATTTTATTTACGCTTTCACAGTTTTTTTTCCTTAGAAATGGAGAATTTAACGACCCGGTTTAAATAACGGCCTTACTTTCGACCCCTGAAGGCTTATGTAATTTACTTGCTATAAAAATACCATTATTCTCACTCACTAAATTAAACCTCTCGGGTAGACTTCCTTAATTTTTCCTTGTTTAGATTTAGGATAAGAAACAAACTGCGTTTCAATTTAAAAAGCTTCCCTTTTTGGGCAATTTCAACGAATTTAATACGTGAGTAAACTTTCCCTCGGGAAGTAAAAAACATTTCCCACACAAGAAATCATGGATCACCCTTCATAAATCCACGGAAAAATAATGATTTCTGTGATCTTGTTTGTACATTTGGAGCAGGAAATGGGATGGTGAAAGCTTAATTAAGGAATAACTCAAGGCTAGGCCAACCCTCCCTCAGAAGAGGTCGAAAGTGATTGACCATACCGAGGAAGATGCTGCACTAAGTGATTGTTGTAAGGTATAATTGATCTAATTTTATTGGCTAGATCAGTGAATTAATGCCTAGTGAGACCGCTAGAGGCTAGTGTAGCGTAAGGCTAATAAATATAACAGCTTGTATATTTTCCCCAAGAATGTTTTGGATTTCCTATTGAGAAATTTGAGCACTAATTTCTTGAACTAGTTTAATTACATAACTTTAAAGTAATCTGTATCAAAGCTCTAATTTATGGATATGACTGTTTTAGATTATAATATGATACATTACTTTCTTTTCGAAAGCAAAATCGTAATTTTCATTGAAGAAGTGTTTTATTTCTAAAAATTGTTACTTGTAATATCAGATGTTTCAATGAAGGTTATACGGAAAAAAATTAAAGATACATTTCTGAAATAACGTCTGGCAAAATAGCCAGGATTTTGTATTATCACTAGTTTTGAAAACTTTCTGCTAATCAATGTTGCTGTTGTTGTTTCCAATCGCATCTGGTTCCGTGAATTCTCAGGAAATCGAGGAAAAGGAGAGGTCTCGCAAGAAACTCCTAAATGGTGAAATCGAGGGAATATTGTAAATTTTGAAGTCTAGTCTCTCTGGATTTGCACTTTTATAAGTTGGAAGAAGTTTAATTAGTCCGCTAGATGTGAGACTTTTAGTATATACAGGCCTCTACCAGTATATGTCCACAGATGAATATACAAGTAGCGGCCTGGTCAGCACGTACACAGAAAATCATTAAAATTTTGTACGTAGTTACAATTTTAATTTTTAACTGTAAGTTTACACACACTTGATACATGTATTAAGGTGGTATCAAAGTATATACTTTAAAATACATTTTTTTGACTTTTTTCATTGATTGCTTGGTTTTAGCTTGTTATAGCACCCAAAAACTAATTGATATTGGCAAGGTAAAAATAAAACAACAATGAATTAATTAAGTGGGGTTGAATGTCACAAGAATAAAAATTTTCTGATTTTTTATTTTTACTCATCCATTGTAAGTTATGATCTATGTAGCCAATTCTGTTGGAGAATACTATCTAGAAAAACAATGCATTCTGTTTTTTCAAGGTGCTAAAATATACAAAAATGTATCAAATGTTATTTATGGATTAAGGTATGGGTTTGGTACAAAATGCAACAATGCAGAGGTGCCACATATCTGACAAGCTCAAGAAGAAGAAGTATGGGTTTCTTGCACAAATAGCATATTTTTTCTCATGTAAATATGAGTGTTAGAAATTAAAAAAAAATAATCTAAATAAAATAGAATACCAACTTATATTTTTCGTTCATAAATGGGATCCAATAACATTTAATTTGGAGATCACGATGTAATGTTAACATATTTTACTTGCCCCAGTCGCCATTAGTGAACACGACGGATCTTCGGATGAGCCGGGATTTGAACTCGCTACCTTCCGGTAACGAAAACGATTATCTAACCAACCAGGCCACCGTGGGTAAAATCCATTTTTCGTTGTTCAACAGTAGCAGAGATCATTTACGCAACCTTTCACTCTATAAACCATAGTTCTATTATATATCTATCAGGCTAAATGCATTCAGATACATCTTAAAGATAGACGATCAATATACTTCTTAATATAACATTTTTTTTAGTAATTGAGAAAAAAGTACGGTATTGAGATGTTGTGTATTTAAGAAACATTTATTTTATTAATCTTTCGAAAAGAAATTTGTTGAAAAAGAGGTATTTATGAAGATTGCAAGAGTTTATCTTACGAACACCAACTTAGCTGATGAGGCATAAAATGAATATTTAAAAATATCAGCTGAATGTTGTTGAAGCACACTTTATTTTGTGTTTTCGATCCCTCTTTGTCAGTAAAATAATTTCCTCTAATTTTTTGACAGATGACAGAGGTACCTTTCATGTCTTACGTCTCGAAGATTCTGGTGGAGGAAACTCAAATCTTCTTGCTGCTTATATATTCTTGAAAATATTTGCTTGAGAATAAACTATCAAAATTCTAAATAATTAATTATAATTTTGATAGTAAGAATACCAAAAGGAAAGTTGGAACAACTTTGATATACCCCCCCAAAAATTAAGCGCCAAATCTGGCACTCCCTATGGACTTTTTAGGGTTGCTGTTTCTTATTTTGGTGTAACCAACTTAGATTTTTTCAGCTTTTAGGTTTTTGCTGTTGCCAAATTTGGTATTTTCTTGTATTTTGTACCATTTTATGAGTTTATTTTTAAAGTTTTTTATGTATTAAATTATTTGCATTTAGCAAGAATCCGTATTGGCGAGTAAAAAAGGCGCCAAAACAGGTATTATGGTTGGTGAGGGAAGAAAAAGTCGCCAAATTTCCGATTTGGGGGGGTATATCAAAGTAGTTCCGGAAAGTTCTGTCAGGTCGTTTGCTCGTAACACTCCTTAAAAGAGGTTAAATCAAACTACGAGTCAGTTTTTAATTTTTTAGGAAAAGGATTTACAAAATTAAGAGTATTTACCTCAATTTCTTGGAAAGAATTTATACCCTTTTACGCCGGATTAACAAGCGTCGTTAGACAGAGTTACGATTTATAAAGAGAAAAATATTTCCAAAAAATATGTAAAGTTGCTGGCGTAAAAATGTCTATCGATAATAAAAAGATAATATGAAAAAAAGTATTATCAATTAAACAATTAGATTGGTTATTTTAATTATAAGAAAATCCTTTCTCTATTCCTTTCAATGTTCAAAAACAATAGAATTATTATATCAATGAGTAAACTAAATATGTATTGAGAAGAAAGGAGAATGAAAATACTAATATGTTGAAAAAATAACAAATTCTAGGAAATTAAAGGAAAACAACATACGCCCGAAGTCATTTTTGTGAGTCACTTGAATTATTTTTCCTTCAAGTGTTTCGGTACAATATTTTTTTGTATCAATAATCATCAATACTGACGTCATCAATCTTAAAAGGGAAGATGTTCCGATGCCCGAAGAAACAAATCGGATCCATTGTTTAAGTTGTTCACTCGTCATTTTCCAGCACTTTCCCCCCACCTGCGCGTGCAACGGAAATCAGGAAGTTGTTCTCTCCACTTAACATTCTAAATGACAACTCTGCCGTTTCACTCTTCCAAAGGATACCGGAAGTTCGATTGGGAATTTCTTATCCGATAGATGGCGGTGATTCTGTGGCTGATTTCTTTCTTTCTGTGATAGGCTCAATCTAAGCTGTTCATCATTTTAAGAAATTAAACAATACGATGGTTTGAATAGCATATTTAATAGTTGTATGATTTATGTAAATATATTAATCTTTTAAATTGTTTTGTGACTGATAAAGTTACTAATATTTCTTTTCCTGTTTGATAGTATCTCATAAAATATTTGATATAACCAAAATTTAAAATTATTTCGTTGTTAATTAATAATTTTAACTTAATACAGAATTATAGTAAAAAGAAAAAAGTGTATTACAAAATTAAGGTCAAACTTGATACAAATACTTCTAAAATTTATAGAATTCTATGTCTAAAAAACTACTTTGAAATTATTAATATTAAACAGCCAGCAGACAATAGATTATAGGATAACGTTTAAAAAAATTACATAATAGGTAGCTTCATTGCTGTCGATTACGTATAGATTTTAATCCATCTGTGTCAAATGATATATCAATCAAAACTTATTTTTTGCAAGAATTCATTCTTAAATTATGTTCGCAAAAATAATTTCCTTGTGATGGTTTTATTAGAATAATCTTAGCACCACATTCGGTGTTTTCTAAACGCTTGTCTTTTACTATACTCCGATTTTTATCACTTTTTAAAATTATTTTCTAGATTTATTTTAATACTAATCTCAAGACAGTAAATTTTATATTTTACAAATTTCTGCTAAAATTTGCTTGGAACAACATTGCAGTCAATTTCATTTCCATTTTAACAATAAAAAATAGATCATAGTTTTAAAAAAGGAAAATTGCTGTTTTATTTGTTTAAATTAATTAAAATAAAAAAATGTTAAATATTCGCACAGAATTTTTTTTTAAATTTATATAAAATCTAATATATATATA